>JASAMX010023924.1:0-17550 GCA_030248175.1 Microlaimidae sp. YZB2_3 | reverse complement strand
ATTTGGCGAAACGTTATTATGGCTTGTAAAAACACTTGCAAAATAATTCATCTTCAAAAGCAAAAGAACAATCTTGTGTTTAAATAGGTGGAATTGTTCCTTTGGATTTTGTTTTGGAATTTACATAATCGTAAAAATTTTTTAAATTTTCACTATTTACCAAGTTCTCTTCGCTCTGTTTAAAAAATTATTTAACAGCTTCATCATATCCACAACAACAATCACGGTAGGAGGCTTCAAATTTAGGACTTACGTTTTTTGACTTGCGGTGCCATTAAGTTTTTCAGTTTTAACGTACGAATGTTTTTTGAAAATTTAAATTTAGCCGTTTTTTTAATTTTTTTTTTGTACAAAACACTCAATGCAGTAATTTAATTCAGCAGAATTTTTTCTGAAAGATCAAAATCACCATTTTTATTATATACATTTAACAATGCAAGCCAATTAATTTTTGATAAATAATTTTTTATACTTGAAAAATCTGCTTTTTAAAAATTTGGTATTTTTTCTAAATTTGTTGATTTATTAATTTTTGCATTTATAGTAAAAATAAACAAATCATTATCATATGGTAGAAATTTTTATTTAGTGAGCAGCTGCCCAAACCAAATGCGAATTTCCTATAGTCCACATAATGTCCATCTCAGACTAGTCCACATCTTGCCTGTCTAAACATACGCCCGGGAAAAATCGCTCCTTTTCCTGCTCCATTCTTAGAGCATTTTTTAAGGCTAGTCCACCACTTTTTTTGAATTAAATTAAAAAAAGTAGCCTAATAAACTATAATTTTAGCTGCACAATGACGTATGTTTATAATCATTTTGTTGCCGAGATATATTTTTAAATAAAAATATTAATAATAAGAAGAATTTAAATTACAAAATTTAAATTGACTAAATCGCAGTGGGCGCTCCCGCGCCACCGATGATTGCAATTATTTTTTTGGAATAAAAAAACTAAAAGAAGAAGATGATGAACATAAATTACAAATTTTATCAAGATTTTCTGATTATAGTTGGTGTGGTACCGCAGGGTTAAATCGCCACGTGAACAATTAAGAATATTGGTTTTAAGATAATGAGCGTTAGAATTATAATAACAAATAGAAGAAGATGAACATAAATTACTAAAAAAATTTCCCAACGTTCTCTAACTATAGTGTGATGTGGTGCTGTGGATGCCGTGGGGCTAAACCGCCGTGTGGCGCTCCCGCGCCACTGACACACTATTTTTTTAATAAAACTTTGAATTAATTTTACCATCAGTAATGTAAAAATTAAAAAAAATACTCTGTTGTTTTCGCCATTTTCCGCGCGGTTGAAGCAGATGGCGCTGGGAACTGGTTCGGTTTCTGCCACCAATTAAAACCTTTCTGCTTTTTTTGTGCGGTTATATGAGGGACTGTTCGTTGTCTGCTCTGTACAATCCTTATTGTTGCCAAAAGGCTGTTATTGTGCGGTTAGGAGTTTTTATTTGTCTATTTTTTCAATTTATTATTTTGATCAATAAATCGATAACAAAGACCTAAATGAAAAAAGTGGCTCCTAAGAAAGTTGCGTGATTCTTTCTTCTTTCCAAAAAGCCCATGTTTATTTTTGATTAATCAGTAACGAAGGAGAAATATCGATTTTAAGAATTGATCTTTAGAATAATAATAATAATAAGAAGAAGGAGATGAACATGAATCTCAAAATTTACCCACGCTCTCTAATTATGGTTGGCGCGGCGCCACGCGGCTAAATCGCCCCGCGGCGCTCCCCCGCCACCCATGATTTATTTACTATTTTATTATTTGGCGCTCCCGCGTTTTGGGTCCTGCGGTTAGTTAGCCTTTCAGAATGGTTTTCTATTATTGACAAACGACCTTCGACCTTTGCTAAGTTTTCTAGGGTTTTTATATGAAACGTATTAAAGCGCTGTGTCATAGTCGCCATACCTGCTTTAATAATCGGAATGCGCTGGCACATATCATAATAGAATCTCAAGTTCCGCTTTCGCGCACTTGTGTTACCTCCTGAATTGTTGTTAATTCATGTTGTACCTGATTTAAGTTTTTGCGGCAATTCCTCAAAATTGGTTTCCAAACGTCAAACCGCGGCTCGCGTGGGTGTTAGAGACCTAGGGCGCTAGATGCGCTAAAACTCGGTGTTTGATAAGATGGTGGCGGACTAGGTAAACACGATTCGTAGCTGTGCTCAACATCTTCAAAATCGATTGAAGGAGATCGCGACCTCAAAGGCGCTCACGCATTGTAAGATATATTTCTTGGTATTGGCAACGATTGCGCGTATCTATTGGCGGCGCTTTTGACAATTCTCTAACATTTTGCGTGGTTGAAAGGTTGTGCGGGGCCTCATTTGGGTTGGGAAAAAACATTGATATTGAAAGTGTTTAACTCGTCCACAACAATAACAAATAACCTGTTAGATGTTTAAGAAAAAAACGACGGTTTTGGTTAGAAAAACCGCGGTTTTGGCTAAAAGTTGGATTGTAATTTTTGTTAAAATTACAATTAAAATTTGGGTTGGAATTTAAAGTTGAAGTAAAATTATTTAAATTGTGAGGAAATGTTCTAGTCTGGCGCCTTTGAGCTTTTAACGGACGTATGTTATTATGATTAAGCGCTTCCAAGTTGTCATTTAAAATATTTGGGTTATCACTATGATCAGCTGATATTCTTTCAAGTTTTTGTTTGAGATTATTTAGTCTAGACAGTAACTATTTTTCATCGATAGCGCCCTCATAATTTTCAAGCACATCTTGAGATGCGTACGGCGGATAAGCTACTGTAGAGTAACTTGCTGAATTTTGTATTTTATTAATTTTTAGTTTTAATCGTTTTGCAGTAACACTGCATCATCAAAATTGTTTGTGCATATAAACATGAACGGTTTTATTAAATGCGGCGAAACATTGTCTGCAAATTGGTCACATAGCGCTATTGCGCCTTGCTTTATTGCAAATAGGATATGCCTTCAAGGCTAAGCTCCTTAACCTATCCGCAAATTCATCTACCGATTCATTTAATTTTTGTTTACTAGATGAAAAATCGGCAGCTTTTAAAACCTTAGTTATAGAACTATGGAAAAGTTTTGTAAGCTCATCAAGCTGGTAAATTGTCCGTTTGGTTGCGCATTTTGTAATTTAGTAAACGCAGCTTCTGCATGATCTCAAAAGAAATTAGGCAGAATTGTAGAGCGTCTCGCTTCGTTAAAATTATGCGCATTGGCCCAGCGGTTAAATTTACGCAAGAAAGCAAGAAAACTCTCTGTAGGTTTCCCTGAATAAGATTTTAAATACCCTATTGAGGGTCCTAATTCTTGGGTCAAAAAATTATTACGCGCAACGTTTAGCGCTTTGGTAACTTGGTTTAATTTTTACGCTTGACTTGTGTCATATTTTTAACTTTATTTTTACACCCTGATTTATTTTAATTTTATCGAATTCGTTCTCTAAATATTATTGTTTTCATCAATAAAAACACCATAAGATTGTTACCCCATTGTTTGTGAAACATGGAAAGGGAAAAATCGGTCAATAAATAGTACAGGTATTTAAAAAAAAATATATTTTTACGTTTCTTTTTGTTGAAAACTCTATCGAAATAACATTTTAAAATTTTAAAATTTACAATTTTTGATTAAATAAAAATTTTCATAAGGGACTTAAATTCAACATTTTTTCTTATCCAAAAATTTGCCGACCGTTTTAAGGTAAAAATCGCAGGTTTCTTTCACTAAAATACTAATATCTTGACAAAAACTTTATAAAAATTTTCAATCGAGTTTTCAAAATGAACATAAAAATACGTTGATTTTTTATGTATTTTTGCACTAAAATTTGTTTGATAAAAAAGGCCCTATAAAAAGCCTTATTTTTGGCCTTGTTAAATATTTTGACCAAAAATATTTATAAGAATTCGGGACACAAAGTAATATTTTTGCAAAAAATACAAAAAGGTCCATTCGACAAAAGAATTACATCAATGTATGGAAATATTTGCTTTTTAGTTTTTACACACTTTCCGCATAAATTGGTTGCTTCGCTCATATAATTATTTAAAGGAACATACTGTCAAAAATCTAATTCCAATAACGCAGGATCATAAAAATTTCTCGTTACTGAACCGATTGTATTAAAATTTTTATATTTTGTAGAATTGGTCTGAAGAAGTAAAATACAAAATTCGAGGCAGATAGGTTTTGTATTAAAGAAGTAGTTTATTCAGGGCGTTATAGGAACTTAATTTGTGACAGTGCTTCTTTAACAACAACAAAAAAAAATCTATTCTAGAAATCATTAAGACAACAAATCAATAATCACCACCACAAAATCACAGCATGATCAATTTTTGCGAACCGATTACGGTCGCTAAAAAAATGAACAAAGGCATGGTTCACTAGAATGTGACTCAAAGGCTTAAAACATCAAGCACTAATTTGAGCCACTTTAAGACTGTTTCTATATCATTTAATAGAAGGAGTAATGACCTCTTTTTGCGTAAACATATTCCATTTTGGAATAACTCTATTAGAAAAGAAAAATTTTCTGATATTTATCCTATGTTTTTCCACTCTAAGTTTATATGTGTGACCCCTTGTATGGTTTTCATTAAAAATAAAAAAGTGTTTCGTTTATTATTAGTAGTTTCATGTATAATTTTATAACACTCAACAAGATCTTGATGTGCTCGTCGTTCTTCAAGCGTTTGTAATCCTAAAAATTGTAGCCTTTTGGCATACGTGGCCTTTTTTATATTCATTTTTGAAACAATCTCCTAGCAAAAACCGCTGCACTTTTTTTATGCAAGCTATATTTTTCCAGTTTAATAGTTTTTGATGGGAAACTGTATCAAAAGCCTTAGCAAAATCTAAATAAATAACATTAATTAATTTTTTATTTTTTAAATATAATGTCCAATCGTTTAACGTTTCCAGTAGCTGAGTTATAGTAGAACTTTTGACCTTAAAACCATGTTGACTCCTTGATAAAATATTAGAGAAAAAGGACAAAAGAACGTCTTTCCATTAATTTGCATACAAATGAAGTAAGAGATATTGAACGATAATTGGATTTTTGATTTTTAAAACCTTGTTTAAAAAGTGGAATGACGAAAGCGATTTTCCAGTTAGGTGGTATACTTCCACTGTCAAACGATTTTTGAAATAACAGGGAAAGCGGTTCTGCTAAACAAGGTCCTAACTTCTTAAGAAACAAAGCTGGAAAACAATCAGGTGATCTTGAAAGTTTATTTGGCAACTTTTTAATTGCTTTAATTATGTTCCTGCGGCTAAAATACATTTTTTTCTAAATTAAGTTTTTGAGTTGGTTCAAAATTCGGAATTTTTCCGTCATCAACTGTAAAAAACAGAACTGAAATATTGTGCAAATAATTCGGCTTTTTCATAGTCATTAATAGCAAAAGTTCCATTCTCTTGAATTAATGGAGGTATAATTTTTTTATGTTTTAATTTTTTGTTTACGAATTTGTAAAAAGTTTTTGGATTTTTAGAAATCAAAATTTTATTTTCTAAATTAATATGATGATTATTTACAAGTTTTTTATATTCTTTACACAAATTTTTATATTCTATTTTGTTCTTTCCAAGTTTATAATTACGCCACACCCGACGTCTTTTAGCTTGTATTTTTTTAATTTCCGAAGGGTAAAAATCCTTTTTATTATTAGTGAAAATTTTTTAAGAGGTATATGATTTAATATTTCCTCAAAAAGAACTGCTCTAAAAGATTGCCAATAACTTTCAATATCTTGACAAGAAGAAAATAAACGATCCCAGTTAACCGCGGATAAGTACATAGAAAACATCTTATGATCTCCTCTAGCAAAATCAGGAACTAATACAAATTTTTCGTCTTGTGTTTTTTGATTCTTAAATAATTCAACATTCAAGGAAAATTTAATCTAATGATGATCAGAATTGGAAAAACCTGGAAGAGTTTCTACTGAAATAAATATTTCAGAATCGTTGGTAAGTATTAAATCTAGAGTATTATTCTTTCTAGTCGGTTCATGGACAAGTTGAACTAAACCTAATTCCTGGAAAATCTGAAAATACTCACTTTCATTTTTATTGTGTGAGTTAACCTTTAACAAAAACCAATCAATACCTGGCAAGTTAAAATCACCTCCCAGGATTATGGGACCTTTAAAACTTTCTATTGTTTCACGTAAAAATTTAAAAATGTTTTTATCTTCTGTTAAATTAGTTTGGGGTTTCCGATATAAACAAATGAGTCTCATTTTAGATTTAAAAAACAAAATATCAAATACAACTTTTACAATATATTTAAAACTTGCAACAATCGAATATTCAACTGCATGTAGTTTTTTGTTTAATAATGCAAACACCCCCTCCTATACCTTCTTTGCGATCGTTTCGAAACAGGGTATACATATCAAAATTATCTAGCATTTTATTTGAAACTGAACAGTTTGACCATGTCTCTGTTATCATTATTAAATCGCATTTACCATAAGTGAAATCATTTCCTACTAACAAACACTCAAATTCTGAGAAAGAACTTTTCAAATTTCGAGCATTAAAATATACGGCATTCAAAATATTTTTACTATCACAATCGGAACGCGCGTTTTCCTATTCAGAATTTGAGTATTTGATTTCGGACTTTCTATCTAGATCAAACATAATTGGATCGCCATTATCTAAATACCCTAAGGTGATGCGCCCGTTGTTTCCCTCTGTAATTTAATTTTTTTTGCCAAGTAGCAATTTTTGTAACTCACGTTGTTCTCTTGTTAGGGAAGGGGGAACGTAAACCCCCTATGCTTATCTTTAAGATTGCCACTTGATCTTACAATTTTATTATGTATACGCCTGGATGCTACTTTCACTTTTAATAATCTTGGATAAATATTGTTCACTTTTCCTATACGAAAAAAATCGTGGACGGTAACAGATTCATCGCCGTTATTGAGAGTTTCAATAAAAGAATCTATGTTTCTTTTTTCTTCTGCTGGATCCGTTGATTCTTTAAGACCAGAGACCAGGACGGTTGCAGAGTGCTCACGCTCTTCTTCAAGCTTTTCAAAATGTTTCTGCATCATCGGGAGAATCCGTTCAAACACCTGGGTGCAGATTTCGATGACGAGGGCTTTCTTATTCTTTTGATCCGCCTACAACTGTCGTACACAATTAAAAAGATCTTTTTTTTCATTAACCCAAGTAGTTCTTTCCGTTTCCAACTGATCAATTTTTTGTTGTAGTAGTTGATTTTCTTTTTCTAACCTTTCTAAATCTTCTTTTTTTAACCATGGTTTTATATTCGCGCAATGCCGTACATAGATACAATTCAAAAGACCATTAAACCTGCCATTCAATTTGATACGTAAAGTGCGCAGTTATAACGGGCTGTTTCACAAAATTTCGTTAAAAATTGATTGATTTATCGATAATGGCTTATAAATAGTTTTTAAAAAATTATATAAAAAATTTCTCTTTCGCAGTACTATATCATTTCCATCACATTTAATTTCCAAACAGTGCGGTTGTCAGTTGAAATTAAGAATTTTTTAGTGTGAAGAAGCAGGAAAAATTAAACAAGACTACTCGCGAGGATTTTTTAGAATATTTTTAATTTAATGTTTTATCATGGGTGGCGCGGGAGCGCCAAGGGGCGATTTTAATGTTTTTCATGCGCCGCGCCACGTGGCGCCGCGCCAACCATAATTAGAGTACGTGGGTAAATTTTGAGATTCATGTTCATCTCCTTCTTCTTCTTATTATTATTATTATTCTAACGCTCAATTATTAAAATTGATATTTCTACTTCGTTACTGATTGATCAAAAATAAACATGGCCTCTCTGGAAAGAAGAAATAAATGCGCAACTTTCTTAAGAGCCACTTTTTTCATTTAGGTCCTTGTTATCGATTTATTGATCAAAATAATAAATTGAAAAAATAAGACAAATAAAAATTCCCAACCGCACAATAACAGCCTTTTGGCAACAATAAGGATTGTACAGAACAGACAACGAACAGTACCTAATAGAAACCGCACAAAAAAGCAGAACGGTTTTAATTGGTGGCAGAAACCGAACCAGTTCCCAACGCCATCTGCTTCAACCACGCGGAAAACGGCAAAAACAACAGAGTACTTTTTTTAATTTTTACATTACTGATGGTAAAATTAATTCAAAGTTTTATTAAAAAATTAATGTGTCAGTGGCGTGGGAGCGCCACACGGCGGTTTAGCCCCACGGCATCCACAGCACCACAGCACACTATAATTAGAGAACGTTGGGAAAATTTTTTAGTAATTTATGTTCATCTTCTTCTATTTATTATTATAATTCTAACGCTCATTATCTTAAAACCAATATTCTTAATATTGTTCACGTGGCGATTTAACCCTGCGGTACCACACCAACTATAATCAGAAAATCTGGATAAAATTTGTAATTTATGTTCATCATTTTCTTCTTTTAGTTTTTTTATTCCAAAAAAATAATTGCAATCATCGGTGGCGCGGGAGCGCCCACTGCAATTTAGTCCCACGGCACTGCGACAACTATAACTAGAGCACCTGGTAAATTTTGTAATTCATGTTTATCATTTTTTTCTTCTTATTATTATTTATATTTCAAAAAAATGTAATTCCAATCATCGGTGGTGCGGGGGTGCCACACTGCAATTTAAACCACGGCACCGCGCCAACTATACTTAGAGAACCTGAGTAAATATTGTAATTCATGTTCATCCTTTCCTTATTATTATTATTTTTACTTTAAAAATTAAATTGCAATCATCGGCGCACGGCATCGCGCCAACTATATTTAGAGAACGTAGGTAAACCTTGTCTGGAGCGCCACTGCACCGCACTAACTATAATTAAACAACGTGGGTAAATTTTGTAATTTAAATTCTTATTATTATTATTTTTTATTTAAAAAAGTATATCTCGGCAACGGAATAATTATAGAGATATGTCATTGCGCAGGTAAACCATAGTTTATTAGGCTTTTTTTTAATTTAATTCAAAAAAAGTGGTGGACTAGCCTTGAAAAATGCTCTAAGAATAGAACAGCCTTGAAAAATGCTCTAATAATAGAACAGGAAAAAGGGGCGATTTTTCCCAGGCATACGTTTAGACAGAAAAGATGTGGACTAATCTGAGATGGACATTTTGTGGACTATAGGAAATTTGCATTTGGTTTGGGCAGCTGATCACTAAATAAAAAATTGTATCATATAATAATGATTTGTTTATATGTTTATCTAATCACACAGCACTGTTGCATTTTTTTAGTTTGATGAAATGTCAATTGAAAAAATCATACTCACAGCAATCTTTGAAAAGCGCGAAATCACCACTTTTTCAAATTTATAGTTGTTTCTTACACATACAAATATAACCTTCTAATTGAAAAAGTGGTTTCGCGCTTGTTAAAGATTGCTGTGAGTATGATTTTTTCAATTGACATTTCATCAAACTAAAAAAATGCAACAGTGCTGTGTGATTAGATCAATGTATAAACAAATCATTATTATATGGTAGAAATTCATATTTAGTGAGCAGCTGCCCAAACCAAATGCAAATTTCCGATAGTCCACATAATGTCCATCTCAGACTAGTCCACATCTTTTCTGTCTAAGCGTACGTCCGGAGAAATATCGCCCCTTTTTTCTGCTCTATTTTTAGAGTATTTTTTAAGGCTAGTTCTATATTCAACATCATTTTTTTGCAAAAAGTTAAAAAAAGGTTTTTTAATAATACACTTTAATAATAAATGGGAAGTTTTTAAAATAAATTTGTTCACCCTGGGAAGTTTAAATAATAAAAATCCATAATCAAAATTTTTATTTATTTATCCTAATTTATCATTTATCCTAATTTAATTTGACTAAACTAAATTGTTAAAAAATATTAAAAATGTCATTCTTCAATATTACATTTTTTTACAAAACGCCTTTTTTATTTAGATTTAATTACACAAAGGTGTATGACGTTTAGGGTTAGTATTGAGAGATGTTTGTTTTTTTAAGATCATAAGATGCTTTTTGCTTAACCTGCAGCGCGTTTTTGAGGATAGGGATGCATTGAGCACCAGATTTTAATTGTGAGCTGAGCATTACTTAGTACTTACAATTAAATTAATTGTGAGCTTGAGCTTGAATACTCACAATTAAATATATGTGAGTACCAATTGGTTTTGAGCATTTGTGAGCCTGGCGAATGTTCAAATTATACTTACATATAGCATAGATTTTAGAAGAATCGTATGTCGTCGTAAAAGGGAATGACCGTAGCCTGCAGAAATGGGGGCTATGGGTGGATAGAGCCCTCAAATGAGGTCAAAGGGCAGAAGAGCAGCAATGAATCTCTTTAGGACGACTTGAGAAGGGCTGATTACCCCCAACCCCCAGGGAGAAAATTTTAACTTTAAGACTGTAAAACACCAAAGAACACCAAACAACACCAAACCCCCCAAAACACTTGATTTAACTAACATACGAATTTCAAATAAAATTAAGGTTTTTATTAAAAAATAAATCTAAGATCTTATGGCGTGTAAAAATGACAATATATAACAATAATATTTCAACTAAGAATGTTTTATTGAATAAGACAAACTACAACATATTGTTTTTTCTTGATTTTAATAAAATTTATCAGGATTTTGATTTTTGATCAGGATCCTCAACGTAAACTTTTCCATTTTTGAAAATGGGATAATCAAAAATTGACGGAAACTTTCTTGTTGAGGGAGATTGCCACGAAACTTCTGAAGTTTTGCAGCAACTTCTCTACTAACCAACATTGCAAGTCACTTCCTTGTCAATTAGCGCGTGAATGTTGAGGCTTTCAACTTTCACAACCTCAAACCTTAAAGTGTTTGAAGTTTTTAATTTTTAAAGAACTAGTATATATTAATGGCCTAGTCTACTTCTTAATCCTAGTTCTAAACGTATTCACACTGGTGAAACTTTTACACCAAAGTGCCCACAAAGTTAACCCGACCGCCAAATTTTTAAGCCAGACAAAAAAATTAGCCTTATCAGTAACAAAACTCTTAATCTCAACTGCCAGTGTAGGAGAACCCAAGCACAACATGACCAAAATAGTCAGGTAAAGGCGCAAAAATAAAGCATATATGACATTCTTACCAAAGCAGAAGTCCATCATCTGCTTTGCCGACTTTGACAATTGCAGCCGAGCCTATTTTGGCTTCGAAAAACCACCATAATTGTTCATGGAGGCGTTCCGCTGTGACTTTTTCTAAACCAAATCACGCGACATAGCTAAAACAACATGATCAAAATTTTAATTAATTTCCCCATACAACGTTTATATTGACTGCTCTTTCACAGTCGTTTTTGGGACACCATCTTGTTTACTTAAAGTCTCTCTGGACAGTTTTCTTAAGTATCGGATTTTGACTTTTTCTAAGGGTAAAATCTCATGTTATACAAAAATATAAAAAAACCGAACACACAGGGCTTAAGTGCATTAAAATCTTATTCATAGTCAAATTGTGCAATTTTTTGCAAATATAAAGATAAAGCGTGATTTAATTTCATTTTTCTTAAAGAAATAAAAACAGCATTAACATAATGGGTGCAAAAATTGAACAGCAAAAAACTACAAATATTGTAGCAAAAGTGCACTGTTTTTTCCTGTGCAAATTTCACACCTTAAATTTATGATGCAAATCTTACTACAGTAAAGAAATAGTTGTAAATTTCCTTAAAATTGTGGTGAGACGTGGATTTAGTTTAATTTGATGAAATTTAAAGTGTCAGATACTATATTTTTATTGAAATTTATGATTTTTAGAAGGCCATAATACTTTTTTGTATTTTTAATGCACAAAACAATTCTGTCGTGGCCGACAGACAAAAGGAAATTAGTAATTGAATGTTGCTTAAAAGTGTGTGCGCAGTCAAACTTTTTGTCTTCGATTTTGATAATTTTTTGTGGAAACCTTATTCTTGCCCCCCAATAATAGCCCACAAAAATTTTTTCATCAAAATTTCTCCACTGGTTTAGGAGATTTAACCCAAAAATGGCGTTTTTTCCACAATTCTGTACTTTAAAATGTCTCAATGGGCATAAAAATTAAGTTACAAAATATGCACTTAAAAAACGCGGCTATTGTCTACTTTAATTTAAAACAATGATTGTTAAAATTAATTCAGTATTTTACGTTTCTCGTACAAAAAACCTTCGATTTTTTTGCTAAAACACGAAGTGTAGGGAAAAATGACGGGCAAACTTAATTTAGATTCCGGCGGAGCGAACGCTCAAAAACTATTTTGCAGGCAGAAAACAGTACACTATGTGTCATTTTCACTAATTTTTTTTGTTAAAAATGATCTAATAAAGCATTCTCAAGAACTCTATTAAACTGATAATTCCTCACGAAGACAAAAACAAAAAAAATCGCTTTAAAGACAAAAGTTGGAACCCCTTTTGTTTTTATAAATATAACTTTAGGAAACGACGGCTCGGAAACCGAAACGACGTCTCAAAACATACGGGTCCATGGAATTAAACGACCAAGCGGCACCGAAATAGAGCAACAGGTAAAAAGCGTTATATATATTTTTAGGTTTAGTTTTAATTAAATTTGTTATATTATAATTTTCGCGTTTCATATAAGTTATAGTATACTTCACGTCTTCACCCTTTAAGCTGAGATGTCTGTACTCGCTGAAGAGCCCCGTTTTCGCCTCAGGTTATTGGGGATGAAAAAACGCGTCTGAATTAAGGGGCGAAACGTATTTTTTCATCATATGTTTAATTTTTTAACTTTAGTGCACGCTGCTACATAGTATTGTTTTTAATTTATATATTAATTTTTGCATGATTAATAATATTATTCTATATTTATGTTTTATTAATATGGTGTTTGGTGTTTTTTACGTTTCTCTCATACTTTTTGTTTCCTTTCTTATTAAAGTGAGCGCTGAAATTAAAATTATAAAATAAAAAAATTAAAAAAACCAAAATCGTCATTTTTTGTAAAAAAATTAAATTATTTTTATGCTTATTTGATAGAAAACAAAAAAAATGTATTAACCAGGGCTCGAACTCGATAAAATTCTTGAAAAGTCAACTCACTACTAACCCGACCAAGCGCGCTGCTGACTCGAATGTGTTTATAAAACCCGTGGTGTTTTTGGCGAAAAAAATCGAGGTTTTTTGTACGAGAAACGTAATATCTCGACAAATACAGCACCAAATTTAACAACCAAGGTATCAAATTAAAGTGGAGAATAGCAGCTTTTCTGTACATTTTTTGTAATCTAAATTGTTACAATCATTGAGCAATCTTTCAAGTACAAAATTATAAAAAAACGCTATTTTTCAGAAGTAATATCTCTTGAACCACTGGAGATAAATGAGCAGAATTGTCGAAAAACGCCATTTTTGGGGGGTCATATCTCCTGAACTATTGAAGATATTTTGAGCAAAAAATTTTGTGGGCTATTGAGGGCAAAAAGGTTTTACAAGAAAATTATCAAAATCGAAAACAAAAATTTTGACTGTGCACCGCACCTTTAACAACTAAAAAATTTTGAAGATGTGATAAAGATTTTTCATTTGATGAACTAATTACATAACCCTGTTGTATTTAGGAGTAAGGTTTTACAAAAAAATTATCAAAATCGAAAACCAAAATTTTGACTGTGCACCGCACCTTTAATAACTAAAAAATTTTGAAGATGTGATAAAGGTTTTTCATTTGATGAACTAATTACATAACCCTGTTGTATTTCTTCTGTAGTCAATAAATAAAAGTGGGAATTAAAAAATTAAACTCACAGTAATTTTTGATACTCCTTAAATCGCTTTTTTAATTTTAAGGTTTATTGGTTTGTGCAAGAAGCAACTAATATATATTTTAAATAGTGTCGATTTTGCGATTGTCAAAGATTGTTGCAAGTTAGTTTTCAATTTTTTTCTCAATATAGAAGAACTAGCATTGGTTTTATTTTTCTTCTTTCTTTAATGATCAGATAACAGAAATAATATTTTACTAAGCATAGCCTATGCATAGTTTAATTTTACTCTATCATCATTTTATTTTTCTTTTATTTTTTCTTCTTTTTTTTCTTTTCTTTTTTTTTAATCAACAACATCAACTTTGCGACTTAATCGCCGCCAACATAAACTATAATTCCAACAAAATATCAACATAGCTATTTGAAATGACTTTAAAGGTTCAAAAAGAGCGCTTATTTAAGTAGGTTGTAAAACTTTTCTGGAATGCATCTAAAGAATCGACAGTTACTTGAGACGGAAGTAGATTGTTTCAAGGTGTAACCACCCTATTTGAAAAAAAGATTTCCTTGCATTAATTCGGCTTTCTTTAACAGCCAAATTAAAGGGATGACCACGGGTGGGCTGCAGGTTAAACTTAAACCATTGGCTTGCAAATTGTTTAACTATGTATAATTTTAAAGCACTCATATAAATCAGTTTTGTCTTTTCGGTCCTTTAATATTTCTAAACCTAGGTAATCCAGTCTTTGTTCATAACCAACAGGTAACAATTTACATTTATAAAACAACCTCCTAGTGAAATTTTGTTGCACTTTTTCCAAAATGTTTATATCTTTTTGTAAATAAGGGTTCCAAACTGCACTAGCGTACTCCAGAATTGATCTAACATAGGACTTATACGCTCTGAGAAGATTATTTCTAGAATTTGAGTTAAATATTCTAAAAATTAGTGATATCACTCTCATTGCTTTTTTTGCTGTGATTTCACAGAGTTAAGAGAATTTCATATCATGAAATATATAAACACCTAGGTAACGCACCAATTCTGTAGTTGCAAGTACATTATTACCAAGCTTATATTTACAAATTAACTCTTTGCTATGACTTTGAATATGAAGAACTTCACATTAGTGTTGTAAAAAGTTACTTTTACGTTTATTTAAAATAATAAAAGTAACGGATTTCGGATTACTTTTACTTTTAGTCGACTTTTGAAATTTCAATTACTTTTACTTTTACTCTTACTCGACTTTTGAAATTTTATTTACTTTCACTCGGATTTTTTCCTGCAAATACTTAAATTAATTTAAGTATAATTTAAGTAATTTCAATGAGTTCTAATCCTTATAAGCTTGTTGTAAAATGATTGGCACAATAAAATTTTTAAGCCGCTAAAACGCAAAAACCATTTGTTTTGACCAAAAAACTTATTAAACTCATAATTTATACATAAAATTAGCAAAAAACTTTAGAACACAGCTCTGGAGCTTCAAAAACCGGTGTTTTTCCCCGTTTCAGAATTACTTTTATTATACTTTTACTCTTACTTTTACTTAAAAAAATAAGTCTTACTTTTACTTTTACTTTACTTAAATAAAATTTTGACCTTTACTTTTACTTTTACTTTACTTAAATTAAAAAATCACTAATTACTTTTACTCTTACTTTACTTAAACTAAAATTTTTCAAATTACTTTTACTTTTACTTAAAATAATCGAAAATCATTACTTTTTACAACACTACTTCACATTTATGATCTGATAATTGCAATTGCCAGTCTTTTGACCAGCTGTTTATTCTATCTAAATCTTCTTGAAGTCTTAAGGTTTGAATGTGGTAGTCTTTAGATGAAGATTTTGCAAACAACTTTATATCATCTGCAAAGAGCCTAATTTGTGAGTATTTAACACAATCAACAATATTTTTTTTATATAGCTGAAGCGGGCCGGCGATGGATATTCCATATTACCGCCTACCACCTATATCAACACTGTTGTTAATGTAGAATGTTAGTCAAGGCCCCACTCCTATCAGGGGATTTTAGGGAGCAGATGTGAATTTTACATTTTGTATGAGAATAATATATAATAATAACGTTAATATAAATAAGAAAAAGAAATGGACCCAAAACAGAATCCTGAGAAACTGAACTTTTTACAGGAAATGATTTCGATACTGAATCATTTGAATCATTAATTACAACTGTAATATCCCGCCCAACTAAAAATTCTTTTATCCATTTTAAAAATTTACCAGAAGCACCATATATTTCTAGCTTATATAACAATTTTTTATGTGACACAGTGTTAAAATCCAAGTATATGACATCGATTAGAAGTTTAACTTTTAGCGTCTGCGTTCACTCATTAAAAGTTTGTTCTTGTAAAACTTGTAACACTCCAACAGCTGTGTTATTGTAAAACTTTTTGCCTTAAAACCAGGTTGAAACCTAGACAAAATGATACGGAAAAAGACAAGAAGTTCTTCTTTAACAAGCTGTTCCATTAGTTTACAAGAAAAAGATGTAAGTGAAATTGGACGATAATTTTCTTTTAGGCTTTTGGTGTCTTTTTTATATAGTAAGTTTAATAAAGCTGTTTTCCAATCAAGTGGTAATTCTCCAAAATCAAAAGACATCAGAAAAATTATTGCCAAAGGTTCAGCAATAACTTTAGCCAAGCGTTTTAAAAAGTAAGCTGGAAAACAGTCAGGTGTGTGAGTTGAGAATTTATTTGGGAGCTTTTTTAGGACTTTAATACCTTTTTTGTGGTAAATACCATGTTTTTCAACTTTCCAATATTTGGTGGATTAAAATTTAGTAAAGTATTATCATCATCAGGAAAAACGGAAGCAAAATAATTTCTGAAAATTTCTACTCTTTCAAACTCCGCAGTTACAAAAGTCGCATCATCTCTTTTAATTGGTGGGATTTTGTTAAAGTTAAATTTAGATTTTGTTAAAGTTAAAGCTATTTGTTAAAGTTTAGGTTGTTTTTAAGGGTTTGTTTAGGCTTAGGAACGAATAGGCTTAACCTTAAAAAAGGTTGAGTAAAAAAAGTTGAGTAAAACCGAGTTTGCCTATATTGCGCGCTGAAAAGTTCGCGCGGCACGCGCTGAAAATAGGTAACTGCTTTTATAGTGATAGCTATGTTGCTGAAGCAAAATGCTTCACGGCGCAATAGGCTATAGTCTGCTCAGCTATTTTCTAAAAAGGAGATCTCCGTGAACAAAAATAACTCGGTTTTTTATTTTTTTTGTAGAATAAAAAAAAGATTAACAGTTTTTTGTACTATAAAAATTTGTTTAAAGATGTAAATATGAGATTAACACTATTCAATTACATATACGTAGGTATGGGGTCTTTAGATCCGTAAGTAGGGAACTTGGAGCCGCCGGAAAAAATTTTTATCTTTTTTAGGCTTTGCTTAGGCTTAGGTATAGGTTTTAGTTATGTTTATTTTTGGCTCCAAGTTCCCTCGGCTCCATCTTAAAACCTTAGTTTTTAAATGGCGGCGGTTTGACGGCTATTTGGCGGCAATTTAGCGGCAAATTTGGCGGCGCACTTCCAACACGTATTAAGATTTGCTTTTATAATAATTAATTTTTAAGTGTATATGTTTTACCATGATAACAAAATCAGCAATTTTATTTTATAATGTGTTCTCATTAGTGTTGCAAAAAGTTACTTTTACTTAAATTAGTAAAATGAATTTTGGATTACTTTTACTTGTACTTTTACTCGAGTTTTGAAATTTCAATTACTTTTCCTTTTACTTATT
>JASAMX010023923.1:0-10199 GCA_030248175.1 Microlaimidae sp. YZB2_3 | reverse complement strand
TTTTCTCAATTGTTTTAAATGAGATTTTACATTTTTATACTCAATTTTAGCCGTACAGGCGAACATTATTAAAATTTAGCTCCTGTCCATAGTTGAGAGAAATCACATCCCCGAGGAGAAACACACACAATAAAGATATAGTCGATAATATTCGATAAAGAATAGTCGATAAGGCATAATATTTAGTGTTTGAAGTTTTTCATTTAATCTTTGTAAACATTTAAGTTCTAGTGAAATAAATGTAACATAAACTTTTCGATGTGTACATGCTGCACCTTCAAGTAATTCAATAGTTTTTTAGAATTTCATCAGTATTTTAAGGTGTTTTTCTAGTTTTATTTTTTTCGATTTCGTTCTCCTTCAGGAACTGGTACTGTAAAGTAGGGATGTTTTCTAAGAGTGGTTGGATTCATTTCTTTTCAAATATCACCATATCTTTTTTTGTCATTCATTCATTTTTGTCAATCCGAGATTTTCTAGCATAAATTTTTGTTCCTCAATTTCATCAAGCTTTTCCAAAATTGTAATTGAAAAATCGTATATATTGCAATCACTGGAGGTAAAATGTTTGACTAAATAGATAACGAAGATGTTGATTGGTTCGGGTTTTTAAGATTTGTTTCGTTTCTCCAATATATTGCATTATTGCATTTCTTACAGGTTATAACATATATAACAAATTTAGATGAGCAATCAAGTTGGTTGTTAGTAGTTAATGTACCTTATGTTTTATTTGTTGCATATGATAATGTTTGAGCAATTGGTAATATTACATATGTCACATTTTTAACTTTTACATTTTTGCATTTCATAACCAACTGCAGGACTTAAAGAAAAGTTTTTTGAAGTTTTGTTATACATATAACATAAGCTAGGATTGTTTATATTTGTTAACATATTAAAAATAAAATAATATCATTGGTAGCAGAAATAATTTCTACCATATGATAATGAATTCTTTAAACATTGATCTAATCACACAGCACTGCTGCATTTTTTTTAGTCTGATGAAATGTCAATTGAAAAAATAATACTCATAGCAATATTTGACAAGCGCGAAATCGCCACTTTTTCAATAAGAAGGCTATATTTGTATGCATAATCAACTGTAAATTTAAAAAAGTGGCGATTTTGCTCTTGTCAAAGATTGCTGTGAGTATGATTTTTTTTAATTGACATTTCATCAGACTAAAAAAATGCAGCAGTGCTGTGTGATTAGATCAATGTATAAATAAATAATTATCATATGGTGGAAATTTTTATTCAGTGAGCAGCTGGCCAAACCAAATGCAAATTTCCTATAGTCCACATAATATCCATTTCAGACTAAAGTTAAAATCTTTCGGGCTGAAATTAAGGACATAACCGCCCACCGTCAGGAAAAAATAAAGAATGAACACACGGGAAGAAAATTAATAAAAAAAGTTTTCAGAGATTATGTTACCTATTATTACTAAGTTGCGTCATGTGTTTCTCTCCACGTGATATTTTCTCAAAAAACAAGTGGCTACTTTACCACCTAGTTATTTTCACCCTGATAGAATTCTACTTTAGTCCACATCTTTTCTGTCTAAACATACGCCCAGGAAAAAATCGCCCCTTTTTCCTGCTTTATTCTTAAAGCGTTTTTCAAGGCTTGTCTACCACTTTTTTTGAATTAAATATAAAAAAAGCCTAATAAACTATAGTTTTAGCTGCGCAATGACGTATGTTTATAATCATTCCGTTGCCGAGATATACTTTTTTTAACAGTTTTAATATTATCAATAGAATACATATTATTTATCAATAAAAAGTAGCTCCTAAGAATTATTTCGCAATTTTTTACGATTTCCAAAGAATTCATGTTTTTTTTAATCAATCAGTAACGAGGAAGGAATGCTGGTTTTAAGATATAAGCGTTTAAAAAATAATATATAAATAATAAGGAGAAGAACATAACACTAAATTTACCCACGTTCTTTAATTGTAGTTTACGCGGTGACGTGGGGCTTAGTCTCCCTGTGGCGCTATAATTCATTTATAATAAAAATAAAAAATATTAAGAAGATGAAGATAAGAAGAAGATAAGAAGATTGTAATTGTAATTGTTTATTCACCCAAACAACATATAATACTTGGAATTTAAAAAAAAATAAATTGAATGCAGCAGTGATGATGCTTGCACTCCCACTGATGCTTATTATTATTTTTTTAAATAAAACTTTGAATTAATTTTGTCATCAGTAATGCAAGATTTAAAAAAAGTACTTTGTTGTTTTCGCCATTTTCCGCGCGGTTGAAGTAGATGGCGCTCAAAAGTGGTTCGGTTTCCGCCACCAATTAAAAGCAAACACCGTCTTCTGCTTTTTTTGTGGGGTTTCTATGACGGGCTGTTGGTGGTCTGCTCTGTACAATCCTTATTGTTGCCAAAATGTTGTTCATGTGCGGTTGGATATTTATCTATTTTTTAATTTATTATTTTCATCAATAAATCGATAACAAGGACCTAAATGAAAAAAAGTGTCTCCTAAGAACGTTGCGTAATTTTTTTTTCTTTCCAATGAGCCCATGTTTATTTTTGATCAATCAGTAACGAACGAGGAATATCGATTTTAAGAATTGAGCGTTAGAATAATAATAATAAGAAGAAGGAGTTGAATTTTAAAATTTACCCACGTTCTCTAATTATGGTTGGCGCGGCGCCGCGGGGCTAAATCGCCCCTTGGCGTTAAATGACTGCACGGTTAACCATTGTTGATGGCGTCATCTAAAATAACAAAACCTTAAATAGCTCTTTAGCCAATAAAAAATCTAAACATTTTACATGGTTGAAATATTACCCATATTTTCTGATACTAAAAACCTAAAAACTTTTTACTAAACATATCTGAATTTCATACTAAAAGCTTAATTTGCTTAACTTTTTTGACTTTTCTTTTTTTTTTGGGAGGGTCCCCCAAAAATTTTTTTCTTGTAGTAAATATTTGTAGCTAATTTTTTGCACGTAGATGCTAAATTGTTGCCTTACCTGAATTTCATTCTTGTATAAGCTCTATTGCCCGTAGTTAAATCTCTGCTCATGTGAAAAACGACCACTTTTTTTCCAAGCTACGCTATGAGTACTGGGGTACTTGTGTGAAACTTATTTTCCTTACTGAATTACATATTAAGTAACTTCACTCAGTAATACACATTCTCTTGTGGTTATTTTTTTGGTTTAGATTATATTTCCTTACCTTTTTATAAAAATGGCTAATTTTCAAAGTGAAGAACAAACAAATATCCTAACCGCTAATTAGCAGCTATATGACAACAATAAAAATATTTAAAAAATTAAAATAAAATTAATCTTGGGTGAAGCGTTAGCGCTGCGGGATCCAATGTTTCAAAAGACGGAAATTTAGCAAAATCAAAACAAGGTGTTGAAAAAAAGTGTTTTTTATATGGAATATTATAAAGCTACAATCATTCCAAAAATTTAATGCCAGAAAAAACTGGTCTGGGTAACCTCATAAAATTGTATGGAACCTGTAAAAACCATTTACAATGGTGTGGTTATGTTGTTTAAAAATAAACCATCGATCCAGAAAAATCAAGCACAAAACACAAGTCCAAATAAAACTAATGCCCCAAAAAGCGGTTAAATCAGGTTTTACTAAAAAAAATTGAACCATTTTTAACCCGTTCTCAAAATGATTTAAAATACTTCAAGGGCGTGATATACCATAGTGCTTTTAAAAAAACACAAAAGAAAAACACACTATTTTATGGTCCTTTCACGTTCCATACAATTTTGCGAGTGGTTACCCAGACTTAATTGTTGTATAGTATACTGCTTAAAATTACATTGAAATTTTGGATATGAAAATAATTGTATTGATGTCATGAGGAGACCATGACGCTTCTTTTAAATTGAGTAAATTTTTTAATGTTTTCTATCTTTAATAAATGACATTGAATTCAATAAATTAAGGCGGAATTTCTAGCAAAAGCCGAAACAAAGTTTCGAAAAAGAGCCTTATATTAAATGGAATAGTATAAAGTTACATAAGTCTAAAAACTAAATGCAAGAAAAGACAGAAACAAGTTTCTTTAAAACCTGTAAATTATTAACAGATTTTGCGAAATTTTCAGAAAAACAAAATCCAATAAAAACAATACGTGTAAAAGCTTTAGTTTCCGTTTTTTAACCATTAATGAAACTGAATTCACATAAATTCACATAAAGTTCAAAATTTTGGTCGAATTGTCGTATTATAATTTAAAAAAAACATTTTGTACAAAATTTTAAACCGTTAATTTTATTTTTTTATAGTTATTTTGTAATATAATCTGTTAAATACTGATAAATACATCGTTTTAATTTAAATTATCCTCCATTTTGAATTTTGCTGAACCAGCCCAAGCGTACCGTATTAAATTTTTTGAATGATCTACATGTTCTTACGCAAACTGAATTGACTTTACATATCATAACAAGTTCCCGCCTGTTTAAAAGATGGTTAAAAAAGAGGACTTGGAAAAAATTATATCTGAAAATGACAATTTACGGGCCAAAATAAAAGAACTAGAAATGGACAGAAAAGAATGGGAAAGTGAAAAAGTTACACAATGATGCACAATGCGATAATTTTTTTGAGAAAAAGTTTTCATGGTGACTGTGACGCTTGCGTTATACTGTTTTTGTATCGTTTTGAGGACGTGTGACTTAATTAATATCGTGGTATTTACAGCTGGCTGGTTAACTCATGTAAAAGCTTAATCCACTTTGTGGGAAATTTAGGTGAATTAAGTTTCATTAATGGTAAAAAACGCAAACTAAAGCTTTTACACGTATTTTTTTTATTGGATTTTGTTTTTCTGAAAATTTCACAAAATCTGTTATTAATTTACAGGTTTTAAAGAGACTTGTTTCAGTCTTTTCTGGCATTTAATTTTTAGACTTATGTAGTTTTATACTATTCCATTTAATATAAGGCTCTTTTTCAAAACTTTGTTTTGGCTTTTGCTAGAATAATTATTAAAATATGGGTTTTTATCTTTATTATTAAACTACTTTCATTAAAAATTTATGGTTTTATTGTTATATAGTGGATTCAATGCTGAAATTATCCAGGTCAGCGAGATTTTATTTGCCTATGGACCAAGTTTGATGTTACTGGTATACTATTTTAATCAGTAAATTAATGTGACAAGAAACAACCAAATGTTATTTAAATAATCTTAAATTATAGGCACTGGAATTATTGAAATCCAATGACATAAATGACTTTTGCGATCGCTTAGTTAAAGCTAAAGCTCGAGCAGACAATTGCGATTTTCTTTCTGGACTTCCTGAAAAAAAACGACAAAAAAAAACTAAAAAAGTTCAGAAAGCTAAGTCAAAAGTAGTAAAATATATTCATAAAATACTAGGATTGTGATAGTTAACTTACTAGTTACTAGTTAACGTGTGCATTTTTTTTCAGCTAGTTAGCTTACAAGTTATAAATTTTGAGCAAAACAATTACTAATTACTTTACTAGTTTACATTTTTGACCAATTAACTTACTAGTTTAAAATTTTAAACAAATAACTTACTAGTTAACTAGCTACTTAGCTGAAAAACACCAGTTATTTTATCTATATAGTTAAATTTTTTAATAGAAATAAAATTTATTTAGCCATTATTTTTCCTTACTTCTCGCGCAGCTAGCTAAAAGTTTATATAAAATATAAAAAATTTTTATTTTACAATTTAGCATACTTTGGTGATTTTACCATAATTTTACAAAAACTGTAGAAATTTAAGGAAAAATTATTGAATTTTAAAAAGAAGTGATTTCTTTCACTAAAATTAAAAAAATATTCACAAAAATATGATATTCTATTTTTAAGCAAATGATTAGAGCGTACCATATTGGAAAACATTACAAATAAGCTGTTATACTGTTAGGCAAATTAAAATCAATCTTTTACTGTACCTCAGCTATTAAACAAAGACCGCTATTAAAAGCAACAAAAAAGATTACTTCAAACGTGTAAGTAAACCTATGCACATTTGAGGCAATTGATCTTTATATTAAATTCTAGCAAAAGCCGAAACAAAGTTTTGAAAAAAAGCCTTATATTAAATGGAATATTATTAAAGCTACAAAAAGTCTAAAAATTTAATGCCAGAAAAGGCTGAAACAGGTCTCTCTTGAACAAGCAAATTAATAATAACTTTTATTAAGCTTTCAGAAAAACAAAATTTAATAAAAGAATAAGTGTAAAAGCTGTGGTTTGCGTTTTTTTAACCATTTGACAAAAATGAATGTTACAAATTCCCGAGGAGTTGATAAATTTTTGCATAGGATAATCAGCTATATTTTAATAGGACGACATTAAATTGAGTCACACCACTCTGGTCCAAACTTGTTTTTTGTCTGAAATTGTTTAGTGTAAGAAGGTCTCAAAGAGTCAGCCAATAAGGAATCAGAATTTGAATTCATAAAAGCCAAAGACATTTTTTTCATAGACGCCCATTTGTTGCGCTGATTGACTGCGCTCGTTGAGCCTCTAGATTTCAAATTTTTGCACCCTGGGTTGACCCCCCTAAAAAGCTATGGGGGTTCAGACCCCTCTCCCAGAATTCAAAATTTGATTTACCTCAGGTAACTACCCCTCTAGCTTCCCGGACCGTTCTCACCGTTCCTGGACCCGCCACTGGTGGACCTGACCAAAAACATCCAGACCTGTGCACTGCCCCCGGGCTTTTATTGGGGGGGCAATTGCAAAATGGGGAGGCACGAGAGGTAACTTTTTTGAAATGGGGGGCAAGCAGGGGAGAAAGAAAAAAAAGAGAAAAAAAGAGAAAAAAAGGGAAAAGGGAAAAAAAGTGAAAATAAGTTAAAAATAGGTCTAAAATGGCTTAAAATGCATTGAAACATTGAAATAGGCTAAAAACTGCAAAATTTGCAAAATTTTGCGATGATGACGTCATTATAAATCAAATTGGCGCCATAATTTTGGGGTACTTTTTTAATTTTGAGTGGGGGAGGGGGCAATAAAATGGGGGGGCAAATCATCCAATAAAACGAGGAGGGGGGCAGTTCCAGACTGTGCACAGGTCTAAACATCTATGATGATATTGGAGGGTAGGAACATCACTAGTTTAAATAAAGGCTTTTCATTCATTCATTTAAAATTTATGGAAATGGAATTTGGAAATGAAAGTTTAGGACCTCTTTTGCTTCAATTAACTGTAGCTTGGGACCATGATATTAGAGCGTACAATGATTACTAATCATGCATGAGGGTAGGGGTTGGGGTCAACCATAGAAGCTAGAATGTAATGTCTAGAGTTTTCTGTGGCTAACAGAATCTGAATTGGGCACCAAATTGTGGTTGCTTCATGTACTCTTTCTTTTAAAATTTCAGGGTGGCCAAATTAGCCCATGCTTGGGGCTAAGTTGGCTGGGGTGCATTTTCACATGTGAAATGCTGTGTAGATTCAAAATTACTTAAGAAAGGGACTAAGTTGGCTACCCTAGACGTTGTTTTTAAAAAAAGAAACTATGTTTCAAGCTCATTTTTACAAAAAACTAGCTTTTTTAAATGGTGGCCAAATTTACCCCAACATTATGACAATCCCATAATTTTGACCTAATTGTTTAGCTAAGTTTTTTTGTAAAAACGAACTCAAAACTACTTCAAAGCAACTATAAAGAAAGTAGTAACATATCCGAACATAAAAATGGACCCAAAAACATTTTCAGAAAAAAAAATCTTTTGAAAACTGGTACTACAAATAAGCATACTTTTTGGGTTGGTTTTTTTAAATGAGTTTGTAATTTACACCAAAAGACACAAAAGGTATACACTATCTTATGCTTTAAGTATGCAAACCTGTGCACAGTTTGAAAATGCCCCCTCCCGCTTTATTGGAGGATTCCCCCCATTTTATTGCCCCACCCCTGAAAAATAAAAAAGTACCTAAAAATTATGACGCCATTTTTTACATATTATGACGCATATTGCAAAATTTTTGCAGTTTTTAGCCTATTTCAATGCATTTTTAGGCATTTTAAACCTATTTTTACCTTATTTTTGCTTTTTTGTCCGTTTTTCTTTTCCTTTCTTTTTTTCTTTTTTTTCTTTCCCCCCTGCTTGCCACCCCCCGTTTTATTGCCCCCCCATTTCAAAAAAGTTGCCCCAATGCCCCCCTGTTTTGGAATTGCCCCCCAATAAAACCCCAGGGGCAGTGCACAGGTCTAAGTATGACAAAAAATACTTGGCTCTAAATATTTTTCCATTGCTCAAAAATTTATTAGGCTTAGGCTGAGAGAGAGAGCTATTATAGACATAAACACATACACAACATCACAAAAAACTCAGCACGCATCTAGTATTATAGAAGTAATTTAAAAAAACATTAAACTTAATTTTACTTAAAATTAAGCTCAGAATTTTAACCCATTTTTAACTTATTTTAAAAATTTGTTATGTTTTTGGTAAAGTTTGTAGTTTTCTTTTTATAAAATAATCAACTTTTGTTTTTAACGTTTTTTTAAAAAATAAAAATTTTATTATAATAAAGAATACAAATACAAAAGAAAAACTAGGTTAAAATTAAAGAAAAAATGGCACAAGAACAAGAGTGTCGTATCTAAACACGCCAGTAATGGACCAAAAAGTACATGGCCAACTTAGCCCCACCAAGTGCAAAAATGCTGGGGCTATGTTGGCCAGGGGCTATTAAAAAAAATTGGTTTTTCAAAACGCGCCAAAATTAACATTATATTACGCTCCAAACACTTCACTACCAAAATAACACAGTTCTAGGGGGGTTTCTAAATAAACCCCTAGCCTTCTAGGGGGGTCGACCAGGGGTGGAAGATTTTGAAACCTAGAGGGGTGTCAGGTGGGGTCCAATTTCCAAAGCAAAATACTTTTAAACCATTAAAGGTTTAATAATAGTTTTTTTATAAGATAATACAACATTTTATTGAATAAAAAGCGATATTGAGGTTTTAAAAAGGTGTAAAAACATGAATTTGTGTTAAAAATTCACGTTTTTGGAAGAAAATTTATTATAAAAAAGTACTTAAAATTTTCTCAAGAGGGAAGGGGGGGGGGTCAGATTTCAAAATCTAGAGGGGGTCAGGGGTAAAAAATTCAAAAATTTGGGAGGAGGGGGAGCTCCCTGGATTTTTTTCTAGGGGGGTGGGCGAAATTTTGAGACTAAGAAAGGGTGGGGTACAATTCCCATACGCTTCCCAAAATTCAATTTGACCGAACCTAAAGTAAATTACACTTATAAAACATCTTTTTACACTAAATCGGACATGCAGACTTTGTTTTTGTGGTTATTTTTAAGATTTGAGCCTATCAAAAGAGTTATGAACCAATTTATACCCAAAAAATGACCTTTTTCAGCATATGCAATTTAGAAAAAATTAGTAAACAAACAAATTTAATTAAAAACTATGTTTTAACAACGGTAAAAGTCTAAAAAACTCAAAAAAATGTAGAAAAAACTAAAAATTTGAAAGTGACATTGACCACCAAAAACATGAACAACAAAATTTGTTTGGCTTTAAATGCGGATTTAAACTCAATTTTTTTCCAATTTTTTATTCCTAAGCCTAAGCAAAACCTAAAAAACAAAAAAATAAATAAATTGTAATTGATGTTTATTAAAATAAGTTGTTTTTCATGAATGCAAATTTTTTTCAGAACTAAACTTTGGTGGGTATTTAAGCTGTTGTTATAAAAAATTGGTCACTACCATCAAAAAATAAAAGTATATCTATAACTGCCAGACACTTGGTAATACAAAAAAATAATATTAGTTTGATTAAAGGCTTAATAAAAAAATTTCTTTAATAACATAAGTTATACATTCCAAAAAAGGTCATTTTTTGGGTATAAATCGGTCCATAACTCTTAATGAAAAGCTCAAATCTCAAAAATAATCACAAAAATCAAGTCTACGGGTCCGATTTAGGGTATAAAGATGTTTTATAAGTGTATTTTACTTTAGGGTCGGTCAAATTAAATTTTGGGACGCGTATGAGAATCCTACCGAAAGGGGCACCCCACCCTACCCCCGCCCCCTTGTTCATCTATTAAAATCTGTCAATTTCTTCTAATTTTTTAGCACATCGATTTTCAACAATGATTTAGTTTTTTTGCAAAAAATAAGCAGGTTTTTCTGCACCAAGACCAAAATACTGCTTTTTTTACATTGCAAT
>JASAMX010023922.1:7500-19024 GCA_030248175.1 Microlaimidae sp. YZB2_3 | reverse complement strand
TTTAAAATGACATGTAGAGTAATTGACTAAAATGCGGCCAACTTTTATTTCGACCATTGCCAATTATATTCTTTACGCGCAAAATTATGTGATTCAACTAAACACATTACTATAGACTAGTTCGAAATAAGCGTGTTTTACTGTACGAGAGAGGGTACAAAAAGAAAAAAATAAAATTTGAAAAAATCTTAGCTTTCTTAGTTTCTTAAGTTTAAACCTATACTTCATAAAAATTGCTACACGATGATATGTTTCACTACGTTAAAGTGCTGTAATATATCAGTTTGTGCTAAATAAATTTTTGTTTTTTAATTAAACGTCACAATAGTTTAAAATCACTACTAAAATAGTATTATCCTGAACAGTGATTTCGAATTAGTAAAAATAAAGATGAAATTTGTGCTTTTAAACTAATTTTAAACCTACATAGGTTTTTTTTAATGTTTTGCTTGTAAAACTATTCAAAACTTAAAAATTAATTTTAAAAAGTCCATTCCAAACTTTTCAATTAAGCATTTTCTGTAATTGAAACATTAAAAAACTGGGAACCAAGCGCGCCAGCAGCGCCGTACCTACGAAGCGGCAAAAAACTTAAAATCACCAAAAATTGCTTTTGCTTTTGCAATATTTAAAAAGTATTTAAGAAATTTTTAAGAGAAGGGGTGAAGATTTTAAACCAATAAATATTTGAAATATTTTAAACCGTAAAATGTACTAGTCGCTCGCTGTTTCTTAATTTTCCCTCTACATATGATTGGCGCTAGTAGTTGTTGTACCTTCTTCCTAACACTAAAAAACCCTTATTCCGAACTAGTCTATACTATATGACAATCTATCTAGCCATAAGCAGTTCATTAAATAACTTTACGCATGGTTAAAATAAAAGCCGGTGGCTGAAATTAAGGTTGGCCGAATTTAGGTTAGTTATCCTAATTTTCGCTACCTTCTGTGACAAACCACCAAACCCCCAAAATTCAAAACATGGGTCTTTTGTCAACACTTAGTTTTAGGGAGTTTTTAACCGGGTAACTATAAGAAGTAAAGAGTTAAAAGTTAATTTTAAAAAAACACGACTAAAAAATTTAAAAATGAAAAAGACCCTCTAACAATTTTTGAGGTAGCTGAAACAAAACTATTCATATTTTTTAAATCAACAGGTTAAGAACCGGTAAACGATATATTATTCGCCTATGTAGTGACCATAGCAGAAGTTGAAATTTTGGAGATGAGGCGAGTCCAAAAATTTTCAAATATGTTATCAAAAGTTAAAAAAAATTGATTGGTTTTTTATATCATTAATTAACTGGCCACGTCTGGTTCATTTATATTCGGATGGAATAGGTATTGAAGAAATACTCTAATTTTTTCGCGAATTACCAAATTGCAGCTCTTAAAAATTAAAAGAAACGTTTTCACATCAGTTTTTTTCAATCGCAAAATCTATTATTTTTTCATTTATGGTTGTTTTTTTAACACATAAAAATACAATTGTTTATGATTTTATTATTATTTAATTGATGTTTCGTAAGAACAGTCAAAATTGTTTTGAAAAAATATGCTGCGTGTGAAAATTTTTGAGTTTTTTGCTTTATTTATAAGAATTTTTTAAAAACAAACGTAAATATTAATAAACAAAAATTAATACACCGTAAAAAATCTGAATAATAATTTGAAACTGTCCTAAATTTTAAATTTAAACGTACTTTTCCTCTGAATCCGCTTGCGTTGGCTATTACTATAAATTTCCCTTCGGGGTCCATCGAGGCGATGTTCATGCATCCCACGGACGTCCGTTGATACGTATTGGATGTTACGTGTGAATCATCGCTCAATATTTCCGAGTAGCCTTTCCAAGCTGATCCACTGTCCTGCTTTTCTGCGGGAGCTTCTGATTTCTCGAAAGAAAGTTGGGGTTTCTTGGGTTTTTCTTCCTCTTTTACCTTAAATTACACGCACATGTAGTTTCATCAATTTTTAATAGGACACTGTACCTTAATCCAATATTATATAATTGTGCAAACAAACAATTTAATAATATAAAATTATAGGCAAATCAAACGTAGCTGACCTCGATAAGTTGCTACATTGAATCGACTATTATTCTATAATCTCGTTAATGTAGTGCAGATTGATATTGATATTTATTTATCCAAATTAATATTTTGTGATTTTTTCCAATTTGCGTATTTTTTATAGACGCTCCCCTTAAACTAAGCTCCGCCCGAAAAATACAAAAATCAATAAATCAATATGTTAAAATATGTCCTTAGTCTCGAAAAGAAATTTTTTAAAGTTAAATACGCGTTTTTGAAACGCGTACCAGAAAATTTAAAAAAATCTGCAGGAAATTATTATAGAAAACTAACAAATACTTAAAATACATGTTGCAAATAAACTTTTGTTTGCAAAAATAGTCATAACCTGTGCAATATTGAGGCTATTTAAAAAATAAACTATCATTTTATTTGTATTAAAACGAACAACAAAATGATGTTATCAGAATATTATATTTTTCTCATTGTACTTTGCAATCCGAATTACAAAAAAAAAACAAACAAATAACAGTCATAAAACATCAAATTCTGACAACACCACTGGCTAAGTGGATTGAATTTATCTAAACGTTACTGTTTGTAAATAATTAATAACGCAAACAAGGTTTAAAAAATTCAACCCGTAAAAAGTTCCGTCAGTCTTACTCTTGTAAAAAAGGATTTAAAAAAATAATTCAAATTTTATTTTTAATAAATGTCTCACGCGATTAAAAACACTCAATTTATAATAATCAAGATTTTATTTTTTATAATTAATTATCAAATTATTCAATTTGAAACAGCTATTTTTTAAGGGCTAAAGTTCAATTTTTTTATATTTAGTGAAAAATGAGAATCAAAAAGCTCTGTAAATTCAATTGGTTAAAATGTCATAACCGCACAATTTTAATCGGCTCTCTTATATATCCATATGCAAATTTACGATTTTTGTCAGATATAATTCAACCGTTTCGTCGTTACTACGGCAGAATGAACCACAATTCATATAAAATATATATGACTGTGACTCATTTTAAACTTCAAACAGCACCCGTTCGTTTGTTTCGTGTAATACTGTTCGACTCGGGAAAACTCATGCGGCTCCGACAGTATTACACTTGTGAGTATATTATGCAGTGAAATATTAAATCAATAAATGGCTATTATAATGGCTTCGTCTCCATTTTAATTCTCCGAATTAAAATGGCTACTACTATGCCATTATAATGGAGGGTGCCATTTAAATGGCGAGGCTCATTATAATGGCCTACATTGTACGTTTACTTACTTTTTTATATAGGCACCTTGCACTGAAACTTAAAATAAACATAAGATATAGAACACACAAACATAGCTGCCGTATGGAAAGTACCGTAATCATGCAAACTTTTTTTTAAAAGACAAAAGGCGAAAGACGAAACCCTGGGGTGTTTAATAATGACATCACACTGATTATGTATTTTGATTTATATTAGAAATTGTCTGTTTTAAAACGTGTCATTAAGATTTTCCTGTAAAAATAAAAAAATATATGGCAGATGTTTTTATAAGCGGGTTATTTCCCGTCAATGCCGCCACTATTTAATAATCAGGGAACGTTTGCATGATTACGGTATTTTCCGTACAGGTTGAATGTTTGTGTGTTCTATATCTTATGTTTATTTTAAGTTTCAGTGCAAGGTGCCTATAGGAGTTACACATTTTTCGGTATATTATATATATTTTTGGTAGTACTTTCAGTGGTTTTTGCGTCGGTTTTCCAACAAAAATTAATGGCGATTCGACAGTTGCGAACGAACTTCCCGCATCTTAATATTCCTTACGTAACTTTGGTCGATTACTACTAGTGATGGGCGGAGCTGCGGAACCCCTGGAACCGGAACTGAGATTTTTCAAAAATCCGGAACAGAAACCGGAATTCCAAATTTTGCCCGGAACATCCAGAACCCGGAACCGGAACTGCCTATTAAACTGCAAAAGCCCGGGAACACCGGAACCGGAATTGATCCAAAAATCCGGAACAGGAACCGGAACTCCAAATTTTGCCCGAAGCCAAGGGCGTAGCCAGGGGAGGGTTATGGGGGTTGTAATCACCCCCTTTTGGGCTGGCGGAGGTAAAAATTTGGGGGTCCGAAGAGAACAATTTAAAAAAATTTTCTCGCGCTCCGCTCCGCTAAGCGCTCGACATTTATATACCTTTTTACAACTTTCAATGGATTTCAAAGACAAATTTTTCGTGCTGTCGCACGACTTTTAATGTTATACCTTTTTAAACTGGAAATTTTTCAAATTTAGCTTAAAAAACAATGCAAATAACGACAAAAAAACTCACTTAGCGCGAAGCGCAAAACATTTTACCCTTTTTATTGTTTTTTTTACGGTATTTGGAAAATTTGGAGTACAATCCCCTACAACCCCCCTTTTCGAAAAAATTGTATTGAGTACAACCCCCCCTTTTTCCGAAATCCTGGCTACGGCCCTGCCCGAAGCATCCGGAACCGGAACTGCCCATCACTAATTACTACCCATATAAAACACAATAATAAATGAATACCTGAGGTGGATTTATATCCGACGGTGTAAGGCCCGATTTGAGGGCCGTCTTGGGAAAAGTTTTTCGATCATAAATCAGATCTTGTTCATCTTCGGTGTCCGGATCGTTCGTTGCGTCCTTTTCGTAACAGAAATTTATCACCAATCCCATTGTGTGCAAAACACCGAGTGCTATTAGCAGAAAAATACACAGAGCCACAATAACAAGCACCATTATTGTTTATTGTTGCGGCAATACGGTGTCCATATTTATAAAATTTCAGTCTATTTGTCTATCCGTTGACTGACTGCTCGGATTTTTCTTATATAAAACCTTCGGTGAATAAATGTATAGTGGTGAAATTGTAATAATAATACGCATAAGGTATTGAAAGCTTAGAGCTAATTCAAAAGCCAAAATAGAGTAGTTGAAGTGTAAGTAAACTGTAGTTGTATTTTTTGCAGCGGAAAATACTGTACACAAAAATCGTAAGAAACTTTTTTCATATACAGATATATGTCCAAGAAAGCAATAATATCACAATGTTGATTTTGCCAACAGGAAAAAATCAAGGCTCTCCCGACCTTTTTTGCTCTCTGTTTCTGTACAACCAAAAAGAAGCGGACAGTACGAGATAAATAAAGTAGAGGATTACCAAAACGATCAGCGCATAGGCTATTACCGCCAAATAATGGGAATCATTGTTTCTACCACTTCCCATAATAACTTGGCGGTGTATTGTAGCGTTGTATTGGCAAACACTAAATTCCACCGACTCCGACTCCGACTCCGTTCAAAATCTACCGTAATCTACCGTAATTTTTAATATTGTTCAAATTTTATTCTAGGCCTAAGCCAAAGCTTAACCTGCACATCAATATATAATTTGCAGAAATTTGAGGCGGAGTCGGAGTCGGTGCAATTTAGTGTTTGCCGTTGTATTGACGATTGTATAAACTCTAAAACCAATCAAAAGTCAATTAAGACGAGCACAGTAATCTGGATTATTTCCAATAAGATTTTTTAAAGATGGGGTACGGACGGAGTCAAATTTTTTTTGTCTTCAATTTTATTGATTTTTTGTGAACACAATACCCCTGCCTCCAATAGTCCACAAAAATTTTTCGCTAAGATATCTTTATGGGTTCAGGAGATATATGCGACCACCCGAAAATCGCGTTTTCTGGAAATTCTGTTTTGAAAGATCGGTGCAGTATTTGGCGAGATAATGCGTTTCCTGTACAAAAAACTCTCGTTTTTTTTCGTTAAAAACACTAAACGACGACAGTGATTTGTTTAAGTTTGCCCAACATTTTTGCCTACACTTCGTATTTTTAGCGAAAAAATCGAGGAAGTTTTGTACAGGAAACGCAATATCTCGAAAAATACTGCTCCAATCTTAACAATCAAGATATAAATTTAAAGTAGAAACTAGCCGCTTTCTTTTAGTAAAACTTTTATAACTTAAAATTTTATACTCATGGAAAAATCTTCCAAGTACAGAATTAAAAAAAACGCGATTTTCGCAGGGTCATATATCCCCTGAACCGCCAAATATATTTCGATGAAAAAAATTTTGTGGGCTATTGGGGGCAGGGGTAAGGTTTTCACAAAAAATTATCAAAATCGAAGAAAAAAGTTTGGCTTGGTACCGCACTTTAATGATCTAATGTCGCTTGCAGTACAATAATGATCAATACAGTAAATGGTGGATATAAAAAAACAGAGCATGAAAAGTTTGCTTTTTATGCTTCGTCTTGAAAGTTTACAGTTAAGTCCATAAGGAACAACAATTTGCTATAATAACTGACAGTATTTCTACACAGAACCGCATAAGAGTTTAAGTAAATGGATTAGCTGTTTTTGAAGCTTCCGTTATTATAATATGCGTTTAATAGTTACAAAACCGGCTTCCTATAGCTATGCCATGCATATATTACAAACCGGTTCACACGGAAAATATATCGAAAAATGGTGTTCTAAGTATTTATATAACTATCATTTTTTTATTTTGAATAAAAATGAAGCTGTTACACAAGCGATAAGTAAATTTATTCAAAAAAAAAACTTTAAAAAGAATTTATCTCTATCGACAGACAACTTGTTGTATATAGGTTTTCTGTTTGTTTTATTTTCTTTTGAAAAATGGTGTTTAGTTGTAAAAATAAATAGTTTAATAAAATGTTTTAAAAATTGAGCAGGAAAAGAAGCGATATTCCACCCCGAACTTATATTTAGAGAAAAAAAAGCTGTGGAATAGTAAGGAATGGTCGTTTGTGGGTGGAGTGTACCGTAGGATATTTCGGCTTGTGCCGTTGTGCTCACACATTAAAAAATGATGACCACACCACATAAATGATTTTTTGCACGGTTTTCCAACAAAAAATTACGATGATTCGACAGTTGCAAACGAACTTTCCACACGAATATCTCTTATTGTGATTTTGGTCGATTGAAAAAACCATGCTTACATCAATCTTTCCACTTTAGAAATTAAAAGGTTATATTTGCATGGAAAATAAACAACTATAAATTTTAAACAGTGGCGATTTGCGATTTTTAAAAATGGTTTCGGATCATTTTTTTAATTGTCACTTTATTCGATTATAGAAGAACTAAGACGTGGTTGTGCAAAAAAAAATAAAAAATAAATAAAATTTACTTTATAAAAAATTATTTTACTAAATAAAAAAATCTAAAATACTATCTAAAATAGGTTTACTAAATAAAAAAAAATCATTATTATATTGTCTGCAATTTTTAATCAGTGAGCATAGCTGCAGAAGTCAGATGCTAATGTTCTATAGTCTAAATACGTCCACCCGATTTTTTTCTGCCCAAACATACGCACCAGTTTTGATGCGCTTTATAAATGTGGTTTACAACCTAATCCATGCTATTCCTCTATTAATTTCGATATTATGGTAACTTTCAAAACACACCGCTCCAGCTTTTCGTCTTTTAAATGTGGTTGAGAATCAAATCCTTTATTTAATTTTTCAATAAAAAAAACCTTAGTGTCGTGATAATATTAAAAACACACCTCTCCCGGTTGTTCTCTGAGTTTTAAGTTCGGTAGCGATTGAGATTCCAAAATGTTTTCGTAATCTTTTGTCTTTGGGATCAGTTTGCAAAATGCATGGAAATTATTTTGGTTTCAGGTGGCAGTTTCTAATTTTCAGCGCGCTAATGTTTCAGCGCGCTGAAAAATCATTTTTTAAACACAGTTAAACTTAGCGGGAACGCCTTTTTTATTCAGCTAAACAGTTTTAAACGCCTTTTTTGTTTTTCCTAAGCCTAAGCAAAACCTAAAAAAGAAGCTAAACGTTATCATGATAGGGTTTCAGATTTTTCAGCGCGCTGAAAATCAGAGTCTGCTTTTCAGGTAAACAAAAAGGGTTTCGTGGTGTATTTTTTAAAACAACACTATCTATGTAACATTTAAATGAATCAGAAAAAAATTTTAAAAAACAGAACATAAAAAAATTTTAAATTTGGTTTCACCAGTAAAAATCGACAAGGCAATCACAAGACTAATCACAAGGCCGATTATATAGACGGCTGCCGTGCAAAATCAAAAACTTTTCGAACAAAAACAATCCTTTTAACAGTTAAGACTGGTTCATACTTATGACAAAACGTCCTTTGGACAAAGTCCAAAGGGCAATTTTAGAAAAGCCAAAACGTCCTTTGGGCTTTTTCCTTTGGACGAAGTATGAACGCTACTTAAAACTTGTCCTTTGGACAAAGTACAAAGGACAAAATCCAAAAGGAAAAGTCCAAAGGACAAAAAGTATGAACACGTTGTCCTTTGGATTTTGTTCTTTGTCTTTGGACTTTGTCCGTTGGACAAAGTCCAAAGTACGTTTTTACGCTATATTTGTCCTTTGGACAAAAGTCCAAAGAACTATTGTCTATTGGACTTTGTCCAAAGGACGTTTTGTCATAAGTATGAACCAACCTTAAAGCTTGAGGGAGCAATATAACACAAAATGGTGAAATATGAAGCTAACAGTGGTAATTTTTTGTACGACCTTGAAGTATACTAACGTTATAAACATGGAAACGCTGACTTGTGATTGCTGTACATAAAAATCTAAAATACAACGAAAACTGTGCAACTGATGTATAAAAAATGGCACCAGCATTTTGTCATTATTTTAAAAATTTATTCAGTTTTGTCCATTTGAATGGAACTACATTTTAATTCAACGGAATTTTTAAAAAGTATGAATTAAAAAGTTCGATAAAACCATATTCATTTAGACGAATTAAAGAAAATGATGCCATTAAAATGGTAACTTGTTAATTGTAATGTCATATTCTAAAGTACGCTACTCGTATTATGGGATACTCTAGTGCCACTTTCTATGGAGGGAGGAGTTGCACATTTTTTTGTTATACTTTTGATAACGGCAGCAAGCATTGCCAAACCAATCGACCTTTAGTTTTCTTACACAAAATGCAAACTCACTGAATTTTAAATGGTTGTAATAAGTTGAAAATTTTGACAAAATAATCTGGGGCATTTCTCTTTAACTATTCATAAAAATAGTACCAAACTAGGATGGAAGGAGCTTCACTCCGGGGCTCCGAAAATCGCATTATGGCCAATTAAAACGTGTTTTGTGGCGTCCGGAAGTTTCGTCTTATACATTATGTACTTACGCCTGACAACAACTCGTCTTCGACAAACTCGTATTTTCAACAGCTCGTCTTTTATATGACATTTTGTAAACGGATTTTCAAGGGCATGTTTCATAAAAACCTTTGTAAATGCTCATTTTACAAATCTCCGCCTTTTGGACTTGTAATCCAGGGGAAGCATCTTCGCGCACTGCTCTAATTGGTCGCAGCCACGTCATTTCTTCATCTCCGCTGACCGATCAATATTCGCCATGTCGTATATCCTCTATCATGTAATTTACAAAAAATAGGCGGAGATTTGTAAAACAAAAATTTACAAACGTCTTTATGAAATAGACCCCAGGTGAGTTTTGGCCCAAACGATAAAATTTTGCTTGATTTTTAGATTTCGCTTAGACTTAGTAAAAAACTATACGAATTCTGTCAGGGTGAAAACAGCAGGGTGGTAAAGTAACCACTCGTTCTCCAAAAATTTTACGTGTAGAGAAACACCTGACGCAACTTTATAATAATTGGTTACATCATACCTGCCAACTCTTTTATTATTTTTATTCTCGCGCGTTTATTCTTGTTTTCTTACTGACGGCGAGCGGTTACGCCCTTAAGTACTGCCTGAAGGATTTTAACTTTAGGTTTTTACTTTTCGATTAAAAATGTACACCGTTAAATACAAATTTACCTTGATAAAATTTTGATTGATTTTAAGGTTTCGCTTAGGTTCCTAGTTTTTAGAAACAAATCATCATGGTTAAATTTCGCTTGATTTTAGGTTTTTGCGTAGGCCTAAGAAAGTTTTCAATTGCAAAACGCGAAAAACTGGTCTTTTGAAAAAGTGAGTTTACAAAATCGCACCTAAAGTACGATTTTTCTAAAGACGAGATGTTTAAAAGACGAGCTTTCCAACAACGAAATGTAGAACATTAGAGGTTTAAAGATGTAATGTAAAAGACGAAATTTCCAGGAACCGTTTTTGTAGCGCTGTTCCCACCCTCTAATTTTATGCTACAGAGCTCTGGCCGTTTAAAGCGGAGCTTCAAGCTTGTTGACGTTTAAAGCTCCGTCCTTTAAATTAGTGATTTAAAGCGTGTTAAAAATTTAATTTTTAAAAATTTGCTGACCAAATAATTTACGGCACTATTTATTTATGAAAAAAAGTACAAAAATATATCCAAACTCCTGAGCTTAAAAAAAGCAAAGCTCCGAGGAACATCACGTTGTTACTCTGACACAAAGAGCCACAATCAGTATAAAATCAACGTGACTCTGACTCATTTTGCTTGGATTAATGTGTGTTAAAATATAAAAAGAGTCATAGTTAGGAGTATTTTACAACGCTTCTGACTCATTGTGTCAGAGTAACGACGATCACTAGTTTTTGTGTTTATCTCATATTAATTAATTTTAATAACGGTATATTAATATTATTATTGGCTTTTACATAACGGCATATTCATAATAAACCTGTGATTTTAAAATCCTGTTTGTTTTATAATGCGGGCTTCTGTAATACAGTAGTCAGCGAACAAATGGCCAGTTTTAATGATTGTTAGTTGTGTACTAACGTATGCATGTCAGCGTGTATATCATGTGTATTTTGTTTGTATTAGGTTTTCCCCGCAAAAGCAGGGCATGAGTCGAAGCAACCAGTATTCAATATGTCAACATAAATCCTTTATTCAACAAAACATTTTTATCTTTGTACGGTAGTATTAGTATACATTTTGCTTGGTTTTCTTATAAAATTAACTTTTCACACAGAAACGGTAAGTAAACACGAGCGAAGGCTAAATGTTTAAGGTTCCAGTTATGGATATTTCTCGGCACTCCTTTTAATTTTTTACAGAAGTCGGTCCTCCTGGAAACGTTCTGCCGTTTAAAATCTATTTTCTTTAAGTTTTCGTTGCGGGATGCCGAGGCCCTTCTTTTACAAAATAGTAAAGTTCATGTACCTACCCTGCCAAATTATACTCCGGAGCTCAGGCCATATAAAGCCGAAGAAGCTCCAGAGCTCCTAAGTTTATACTTAAATAAAACTATGTTTTATTAGAATCAAAATTTTTTAAATTCGATTTTCAAGCGCGGTTAAATGCTGCAAAGTTAACCGAAATCAAGTTAAGCAACAAAACATAAACTAGGATTTATAAAATATTCATAAACTACTTTATAGAGTATTTATTTATACATCTCGAACGCTAAAAATATTGGCATAGGTTTGTGACCATATTTTGATTTAAATCTATATTTAACGGGGAGATTAACTTATTTAATTGTCTATTAATGTAATCAAGACAAGCTCATTTAAATTTCCCTT
>JASAMX010023922.1:0-2500 GCA_030248175.1 Microlaimidae sp. YZB2_3 | reverse complement strand
AAATTTAAAAGTTTGTTTTGACTAGACTTAAATAATACGTCCGTGTTTAAACGTTAACATAAAGTTTTTAGAATCATTTTCATAATTTTTATGTACTGTTTTTAAACCAAACAATTTCTTGTATAATACGAGTTTCTGGTGGAATAAACTTGGCACTGTTTTTTCCATACCATTTTGATTTATGACATCGTGTTTTAATAGAGATGAATCAGTTTTATGCGAACACTTACACAAAAAAGCTTGCGTATTTATAAATATAAAAAAAGTTAATCGTAAACAAGTACGAATAATCAGCGACCTGGCAAAATTATTTCATACTGATTTATTTTACTTTTCATAAGATTTAGGCAGTTTTTAAAATGATTAATTTAAAAAAACATATGTGTTTATTTCACAAATCGTATATTGCAATGCAAACAAAAATTTGAAAGCAAACAATTTTACGAAGCAAGCAGTTCAGTTAATATTATTAAAAAATGGGCTACTCTCATCAAAAATATATAATAAAGGAAAAATGAGACACTTAGAACAAACTGCTTGTAAAAAAAGGTCCCATTTAAATGGGACCTGGTCCCATTTAAATGGGACTTTTCGATTTTGGTCCCATTTAAATGGGATCCCATTTAAATAGGTCCCATTTAAATGGGACTTATTTAAATGGGATCCCATTTAAATGGGATCCCATTTAAATGGGATCCCATATAAATAGGTCCCATTTAAATGGGATCCCATTTAAATGGGATCCCATTTAAATAAGTCCCATTTAAATGGGACCTATTTAAATGGGATCCCATTTAAATGGGATCCCATTTAAATGGGACTTATTTAAATGGGATCCCATTTAAATGGGACCAAAATCCAAAGGTCCCATTTAAATGGGACCAGGTCCCATTTAAATGGGACCGTTTTTTACAAGCAGTTTGTTCTAAGTGTCTCATTTTTCCTTTATTATATATTTTTGCTCTCATTATTGCTCAATTTCTGCTTGCTTTTTGTTTAAAGTAACCAACGTAAGTAAGAACTAAAGTAACAACTAAAGTAAGAAAAAAAAATTTTTTTGGAAAAAAAATAACAAATACAGTTTAAGTAATCGTGGCTTTTATTTAATGTTTCAATACAGTTCATTTGAGTTCTAAAATGCGACATGATTTCGAGTATACAGGATTGTTTTGTGGCAATTTGTTTTTTATAAAAATTTTTTGTTTTCTAATTATAAATGCTGATTTTTACTCATTTTACATTGGCTAACAATTTTAGGTATTTATTTCAACCGGTTTCTTGTTGTCTCGGACCATTTAGTTTATTGTGATTAATTATAAAATTTTAAGAAACGTATTTGAGTATAATCATAATGAGAACGGGGAACGACATGACTGCTGGTATTAAAAAATTGCATTCATACTTGTATTTCTTTATATTTTATATTTTTTATTATTATCACATTCATATTCTTAACACTAAAAACCATATTTGGAATTATTTATATCGAAAGTTTTTTTATAAATTCGGAAACCCGATATAAAACATCACAAAGCCATAATAAAAAAACTGTTTTTATTTAATTCGCCTATACCACGAAATTTGTTTGTAAATTTTGAAAGCAATTTACTTTCACAAATAAATCACGGTATGAAATGCTAAATACTAAAATTCAACAATTGTGTATTTGGCTTTTTTGTCGATAAATCGTGCATTGAAAGTTTTTGCAAAATTTTGCTACTGAATAGTCAAAATTTTGTATATCGTAACAATCATGTTTAGGTTTTTTTTTAATTTTTCATTCCTTAAATATTTAGTTGTGCGCGATGCTTCTTTAGTATTGTAGTCCCAACAAGTTAGATACGCATAATCAGAAATAAACGCTGGAACCATTTTGTAAAAATCTTGAATATGGGTTTTAGCTGCGGTTTTTAGCTGGGCTTTAGCAAAATTTCGTGTTTTTGACAACCGCTGTACGAAGTAAACGAGAATTTAACACTTCTATGGTATGCCTTTGTTTATAGTCAGGTTAAAACCCCAATACCCAAAAAAAATCACGAAAATTAGGGCTCCGTATTTTGTAAGGTACTCGTAAAACCCTTATTCTAGGCGTTTTATTACTGGGACTGCAAATATATTAAAGTCCCGGGTGTCCCGCGCGCTAAACGCCGTTCCATACCCGCATCCGAGGCAACCTCTTCCTCCCGGAGGGTGGTTTGGTGAGCTGAGGAAAAAAATTGGGTGTTATTTTGCGTTCGTAATCTTTAAAATAAAGTGTTTCGAGTGTTAAAACAGTCAACTAATAAGAATGTAAAAAAATAAATAGAAAAAACATATAAAAAGAATATAAAAAACAGTGCCACTAAACCCTAGCGATACGTGTGATGGTGATATTGATTGGTTTTGATAATTATTTGATCAAATAAATGATGATTGATGTTAGCATAATGATCATAACATATAATGGATCATTGGTTCTTGCTGATGTTTGTCCTTAATTGATTGATCTGATGATTTTGAT
>JASAMX010023917.1:0-43622 GCA_030248175.1 Microlaimidae sp. YZB2_3 | reverse complement strand
GTTTATTTTAAGTTTTAGTGCAAGATGCGCTATAGTCAATGGTTCATTATACGGGAGGCGGTGGAGTTTCATTAGACGAAAGTAGTTTTTTTATTTAATTAAATTAGTTTTTTAAAAAATGGAAAATTGCCAAAATTAAATGTGTGCATTTAATTTTAGCACTTTACAAACAATCGATTGTTTCTTAGTTAAAAAATCATCATTTTCAAAAATTTTAAACCATTCATTATCTCCAGACAGTTTTCTTTAATTTAAGCTTCTACTTGTTGTTCAATGTACAACTGGCAAAAAGTTACAGATAAAATGCCAAATGGTATCAAAATGAGCAAAATTTGGGAAAAAAGTGCATTTATTTTGGCATTTTTTAAAAGGACCCCATTAATCGAGTTTATGTGCAGTGCTACAACCCCTACACATTTCAACGTTGTCGTTTAACTATTTACAGTTACAATTTACACACCGAACAACTAATTCAATCCATTTTTACCTATAGCAATATGTGTGCCGAAATTACACTATTTTATTTTATAACGATTGCTCACCACAGACGCAACGTAGAACCACGGGGACTAAAATATCGGAAAATAGACTAAATTTTAGCAGGAATTTTTACGCAATTTATTGCGTAATCATGAAATGCCCATGTTCTAAAAATGAGTAACAATTTTATTTTTTATAAATCACACAATTTCACATAAAAATATCATAACATAACAAATAAAAAGCTAACGACAGTCCTCATTTGAGCTATCAAACGTCGTATTCCATCCAGGATTACTAAAGATATAGTCCAAAATCAAAAAGGCCCAATTTGGAAAAGTGCCGAAATTAAATGCAATACCCTAATATTAGAAAGTTAATAATGAACGGGGTCCTTAGAGTCGCAAGTTGGAAACTTGGAGCCACGGAGAAATTTTGGACTTTTTTTAGGCTTTACTTAGGTTTAGGTTTAGCGATTTTTATTTTCGGCTTCAAGTTCCCTCGGCTTAATTGACCCTAAACCATTAATAATGGTAATAATAAAAAAAATAATAAACAAAAAAGAACTTTTTTGATAACAATACCCCAATTTTGAGATAGCCCAAAATAATTATTTTATTTAGGATACAAAACTATTTTTGGTTATATTGGAATATAAAAGATAGCACCATTCTGATTGTGTATAATGAAGTTGAAGGAAAAAAGCAAAACAAACAAAAAATGTTGATATTTTGGTGAAACAAAAAATGCAGTCAAAGCACGTATTAACCAACACGCGGCTGATTGGAGGGATAACAAAATACGCAACAATATTGTAAATCACAAATTAGATACATTGTAAATTACCCCCAAATATAGAGAAACAACCAGAGTTTTGAAATTTTTAAATTCATGAACGCGAAAAATACAGTTTTCAACGTAAGCTTAAAGAAGCTATTTTTACAAAAGCGTTTGCAAAGTCAATTAATCGAACTCTTACAGTTTCTGACAACTATGCTCTTCTAATTTTAGCAATAGAAAAAAGCCTTAGTAATATTTAAATTTAACTATGTATTTTAGTCTTTTTAAGTAAAAAATACAAAATAGCCTCTAGCATATTTGTGTAAAAATTTTTAAAAACAGTTTTTTTAAAAATCTTCTTAAAGCTTTTTCTAAAAATTTTTCTAAAAACAGTTATAAAACAAATAAAACAATCGTTTTTAAAAATTTTTTTCCTTAATTTAATCAACAAACACAACATAAATAACTTGTAATTATAAACAATTTCAAAATATAAATCATAAATGTAACAAAAATTTTAAAAAATACTCCAAATAAAGGTTTCCGTGAAAAATTTCAACGTTTGAGAAAATTGCTAAATTTATGCTATATATAAATATGCATTGCTAATTTTTTGTTTGATCTTATTTTGTTTTATTTTCCTGTGTGCCGTTTTATCCTTCTCCCGATAAGCGCCGTTAACATTTGTTCGGAAGAAAGGATTAAACTAACCTGATTTAAATTATAATTAGTTTTACTAGTCAATTTAAAATTATAATCTTTAATTTATTTAAATTAGGTTCTGCGATCCTAACAAATGTAAAATAGCCTTGAAAAGGACTAAGGAATTAGTCCAAAACATGTCGGTTTGAAATAAAATCTACACAATTTCCTTCAACTACATTATATTGGAATATTTTAAACTTGTTATATGCTACCAATTTTAAGGCACTCGTTTTAATTGAAATCAAATTAAAAAATAAACGTCAAGTTTTTTTATATTTTCTTATTGAGAAGTAAATTTTATTTTTCCTTATTGAGAAGTAAATCAATTATTAATTATTGTTAGTTTTTGTGATAATTAATAAATTTAAAAATAGAATAGAAGAGGAAAAAGAGGCAATTTTAACGCGGCTGTATGTTTACACATAAATGCGGAATGTGGAACATCTGATCTGATGTCGATTAAGTGGAGTATAGACTAGTTCGGAATAAGCGTCTTTTACTGTACGAGGGAGGGTACAAAAAGAAAAAAATAAAATTTGAAAAAATCTCAGCTTTCTTAGTTTCTTAAAATTAAACCTATACTTTATAAAAATTGCTAGACGATGATATGTTTCACTATGTTGAAGTGCTGTAATAAATATCAGTTTGTGCTAAGTAAATTTTTGTTTTTAATAAAACGTCACAATAGTTTGAAATCACCACTAAAATAGTATTTTCCTGAACAGTGATTTCGAATTAGTAAAAATAAAGATGAAATTTGTGTTTTTAATCTAATTTTAAACCTACATAGTTTTTTTTTAATGTTTTGCTTGTAAAACTATTTAAAATTTAAAAATCAATTTTAAAAAGACCATTCCAAACTTTTAAATTAAGCATTTTCTGTAATTGAAACATTAAAAAACTGGGAATCAAGCGCGCCAGCAGCGCCGTCCCTACGAAGCGGCAAAAAACTAAAAATCCCAAAAAACTGCTTTTGCTTTTGCAATATTTAAAAAGTATTTAAGAAATTTTGAAGAAAAGGGGTCGAGATTTTGAACCAATAAATATTTGAAATATTTTAAACCGTAAAATGTACTAGTCGTTTGTTGTTTCTCAATTTTCCCTCTACATATGATTGGCGCTATTAGTTATTGTACCCTCTTCCTAACACTAAAAAACCCTGATTCCGAACTAGTCTATAGGGAATGATTTGTAACATTGTTGACTAGTATATTTATGGTTCTTTATGACAACTATTATTACTAATTGGTATAATTATAAAAAATCCTGAATGTGATTGTTTAATTTTTATTTGTAAACATTCAATCATATAATACTATTAATATTCAACTTTCTAACAGAAGTGAAACGCGATTTGGTGTCGTTTTTTATATGTCCCCTCATTTCTTATTAAGTGAAAATTTTCGCAATTTATAATCTACATTACGTTTCACTATAATCAAAATCTTTTTTGCCTAAAAAGAGCTGTGGCAAAATTGCCTTTTTTTATTGTTCTATATTTTTGGAGCTTTCGTCAAAGATAGTCTACTAATTTTTGTACTTAAATCAAAAACCTTATAAACAAAAGTAAAAACTACTAACTATGACATAACTTTTCGGGAAAAAACAACCATTCGATTTTCAAGTTCATATACTCTTTTAAAAGTTTTATAAAATATTGTTACTAGCGCATTTATTTATTGTGCCAGCTATATTTTAAAGTTTATAAAAGTTTATTATGAGTCGTACAGATTACAAAAAGTAATACACGTGTACAGTACAACAAAACTAGGAAATAGTTAGAAAAAAAATCTGTATCACAAATTGTCAATATAAAAAAAAACAAAAAGAAATACAATTACATAGACATAGATATTTTTACAATTACAATGTTCGTAGGATTTAAAGGAAAGGAGTAAACTTCAAAACTAAGTGCAAAAATATTAAAGCATTACAACAAAATCTAAAAAACTATTAAAATATATAATTCTTGTTACAAATCGATATTATGTTGGTTGATCATTCGTTTAAAACTAGAAAGCGATTTGGCGCAAACAATTCTATCAGGAAGAGCGTTCCAGACAGAAATTACTATATTGCTAAAAAATACTTAGCAAGATCTGTCCTAAATTTCTTTGATTCAAGTTTTAGGCTATTTCCATTTGTTCGACTGTAGGAGAAAATTTATTTGAATCAATGTCTACAAGACCATGCATAATTTTAAAACACATAACCAAATCGTTTTTAACTTCGAAATTTCAAGTGTCTCAAGTTGAAGCTCGGCTAATCTGGTACTGAATGGGACGTGAGGAAAACCACAACGATTGTAAAGTCGTCGAGTAAAACTCTTTTGGACACCTTTAACACAAAGTATGTCTTTTTTATAATGCGGGCTCCACATTTGTGTATCAGTCTCTAACAAGGGCCTAACATAACCTAAATACGCCCTCAGTAAAGCTGACATGTAGCTGCTTTCAAAAGTTCTAAAAATAAGTAAACACCTATAGCTAATAAAAGGGGGAAAATTTTTATATAAAAAGAACCCTTAGTTTTTAAGTAAACAAGTTATAATAAGTTATAGATTTATAAAAATTAACGAAATTAATTGTTATAAAATTAATATTAATAAAAAACAATTAACTAATTGTATGTCCTTATAGAATTAAACAATTTTTAAAAAATAAAATTAAACAATTTTTTTTAAAAAAAACGAAAAATAAGTTAAATTTGAATTAAACTAATAGTATTTTTGATAAGAAATAAACAACGGTATATGTGTGAATAATATAAACTACTTTTTTGTTATAAAAGTTTATTTTGAAAATAAATTTTTTAGTTATTAAAAAAGACAAACAATTAATTAAGGCAATATTAAAATTAAATTTAAAATGAAAATTAGAATAATAAATTTTTTTTAAAAAATGAATTAAAAATCACATTTCGCTCCTGATCTTCGATGCAATATTTATTTTTTTAAAGGCTCTATTAACAAGCTTAGCGTAATGAGTTTAAAATTTAAGATTACAAGAAACATAGACATCAAGATCTTTCATGAAATCAACAATTTTTATATTATTACCACTAAAAGATAGCTCAGTGATTGGATTTTGTTTTCATGGGTGCCACCCATGTTATCAAAAATATATAATAAAGGAAAAATGAGACACTTAGAACAAACTGCTTGAAAAAAAGGTACCATTTAAGTGGGATCCCATTAAAAATATATAATAAAGGAAAAATGAGACACTTATAGAACAAACTGCTTGAAAAAAAGATCCCATTTAAATGATATCCCATTTAATTGGGATTCCTATTAAATGCGACCTTTTTTTCAAGCATTTTGTTCTAAGTGTCTCATTTTTCCTTTATTATATATTTTTGATAACATGGGTGGCGCGGGAGCGCCACGGGGCCATTAAGCCCCGTGGCGCCGCGCCAACCATAATTAGAGAACGTGGGTAAATTTTGAAATTCAGAACCTTCTTCTTCTTCTTCTTATTATTATTATTATTCCAACGCTCCATCTTTAAAAGCGATATTCCTCATTCGTTACTGATTCATCAAAAATAAACATGGGCTCATAAGAAGGCAGAAGGAATTACGCAACTTTCTTAGGAAGCACTTTTTTGATTTAGGTCCTTGTTATCGATTTATTGATCAAAATAAAAAATTTGAAAAATAGACAAATAAAAACTCCCAACCGCACAATAACAGCCTTTTGGCAACAATAAGGATTGTACAGAGCAGACAACCAACATCCCCTCATAAAAACCGCACAAAAAAAGCAGACCGGTTTTAATTGGTGGCAGAAACGGAACAAGTTCCCAGCGCCATCTGCTTCAACCGCGCGGAAATCGGCGAAAACAACAGAGTACTTTTTTTAATCCTTGCATTACTGATGACAAAATTAATTCAAAATTTTATTTATTAAAAAAAATAATAAGCATCGGTGGCGCGGGAGCGCCACGAGCCGGTAGATAATCATCGGTAGTGCGGGGGTGCCACACTGCAATTTAACCCACCGCACCGCGCCAACTATACTTAGAGAATGTGAGTAAATTTTGTAATTCATGTTCATCATCTTTTTTTATTATTATTTTTACTTTAGAATTATGATTGCAATCATTGGCGCACGGCATCGCGCCAACTATATTTAGAAAACGTAGGTAAACTTTGTCTGGAGCGCCACTGCACCGCACTATCTATAATTAAACAACGTGGGTAAATTTCGTAATTTAAATTCATCATCTTCTTATTATTATTTTTTATTTAAAAAAGTATATCTCGGCAACGGAATGATTATAAACATATGTCATTGCGCAGCTAAAACTATAGTTTATTAGGCTATTTTTAATTTAATTCAAAAAAAGTTGTAGACTAGCCTTGAAAAATGCTCTAAGAATAGAGCAGGAAAAAGGGGCGATTTTTCTCCGGGCGTATGTTTAGACAGAAAAGATGTGGACTAGTCTGAGATGGACATTATGTGGACTATAGAAAATTTGCATTTGGTTTGGCCAGCTGCTCACTAAATAAAAATTTCTACCATATGATAATGATTTGTTTATACATTGATCTAATCACACAGCACTGTTGCATTTTTGTAGTTTGATAAAATGTTAATTGAAAAATTATACTCACAGCAATCTTTGACAAGCGCGAAATCGCCACTTTTTCAAATTTATAGTTGTTTCTTACACATACAAATATAACCTTCAAATTGAAAAAGTGGCGATTTCGTGCTTGTCAAAGATTGCTGTGAGTATAATTTTTTCAATTGACATTTTATCAAACTACAAAAATGCAACAGTGCTGTGTGATTAGATCAATGTATAAACAAATCATTATCATATGATAGAAATTTTTATTTAGTGAGCAGCTGCCCAAACCAAATGCAAATTTTCTATAGTCCACATAATGTCCATCTCAGACTAGTCCACATCTTTTCTGTCTAAACATACGCCCGGAGAAAAATCGCCCCTTTTTCCTGCTCTATTCTTAGAGCATTTTTCAAGGCTAGTACTGATGTCAGAAAGTAGTAATTCTGTAGGATAAATTTCTTTACAAATTTCATAGAAATTACTACAGTTGAAACAAATTAAATCATCAATATCTAAATGTATATTTGGTTTTGATACGATTTCTTAAATTGGATTTTAAATATTTAAATTCTAAAAACAATAACGTTAAGTCGGCAATTTGTGGGGAAGCATTACCCCCATGGGCATTCCTGAACTTTGCCAAAAAATTATTTTAGCGAAAATTATATACGAATTTTTGACAATGAATTTAATAATTTGTAAAATTTGTTCCTTGGTACAGCAAACATTATTATTTGAAAAATCTGAGTAATAATATTTATTATAACCAACTATAAGATATTTTTTACCTGCGTTGTTGAATAAAAGATTAATTAGACCCGTAAGATTAGCTAAGACCGTATCGTGAGGTAAACTAATATACAGTGTGCTAAAATCTCCACTAAACATTTTGACAACGCTGTTGATATTACAGTCTTGGTCAGAAATAGAAGCCCATGGAAACGGAGACGGAAACATGCGTCTCCAAAGTGTTTCCCAAAAACGCGTGCGCGGACAAATTGCAACCATTACTTTTTAGATGACCATAAACTTTTTACGCATCCAAAGCATAAAAAACAAATATTATAAGGTTCACAACGCGAGGATTTGAACTGTAGTTTAAACATTTAAATCATGGGTGGCGCGGGAGCGCCACGGGGCGATTTAGCCCCGTGGCGCCGCGCAAACCATATTTTGTCTTGGGTGGCGGGGGCGCGCCACGGGGCGATTTAGCCCCGTGGCGCCGCGCCAACCATAATTAGAGAATCATGGGTGGCGCGGGAGCGCCACGGGGCGATTTAGCCCCGTGGCGCCGCGCCAACCATAATTAGAGAACGTGGGTAAATTTTGAAATTCAGAACCTTCTTCTTCTTCTTCTTCTTCTTCTTCTTCTTCTTCTTCTTCTTCTTCTTCTTCTTCTTATTATTCCAACGCTCCATCCTTAAAAACGATATTCCTCATTCGTTACTGATTGATCAAAAATAAACATGGGCTCATAAGAAAGAAGAAGGAATTACGCAACTTTTTTAGGAAGCACTTTTTTGATTTAGGTCCTTATTATCGATTTATTGATCAAAATAAAAAATTTGAAAAATAGACAAATAAAAACTCCCAACCGCACAATAACAGCCTTTTGGCAACAATAAGGATTGTACAGAGCAGACAACCAACATCCCCTCATAAAAACCGCACAAAAATAGCAGACCGCTTTTAATTGGTGGCAGAAACGGCGCCAGTTCCCAGCGCCATCTGCTTCAACCGCGCGGAAAACGGCAAAAACAACAGAGTACTTTTTTTAATTCTTGCATTACTGATGACAAAATTAATTCAAAGTTTTATTTATTAAAAAAATAATAATAAGCGTCGGTGGCGCGGGAGCGCCACGCGCCGGTAATTATCGGTGGTGCGGGGTGCCAACTGCAATTTAATCCACGGCACCGCGCCAACTATACTTAGACAACGTGAGTAAATTTTGTTATTCATGTTCATCATCTTATTATTATTATTATTATTTTTACTTTAAAAATTATAATTGCAATCATTGGCGCACGGCATCGCGCCAACTATATTTAGAGAACGTAGGTAAAATTTGTCTGGAGCGCAACTGCACCGCACTAACTATAATTAAACAAAGTGGGTTAATTTTGTAATTTAAATTCATCTTCTTCTTATTATTATTTTTTATTTTATCTCGGCAACGGAATGATTATAATCATATGTCATTGCGCAGCTAAAACTATAGTTTATTAGGCTATTTTTTAATTTAATTCAAAAAAAGTGGTAGACTAGCCTTGAAAAATGCTCTAAGAATAGAGCAGGAAAAAGGGGCGATTTTTCCCCGGGCGTATGTTTAGACAGAAAAGATGTAGACTAGTCTGAGATGGACATTATGTGGACTAAAGGAAATTTGCATTTGGTTTGGCCAGCTGCTCAATAAATAAAAATTTCTACGATATGATAATGATTTGTTTATACATAGATCTAATCACACAGCACTGTTGCGTTTTTTTTTAGTTTGATGAAATGTCAATTGAAAAAATCATACTCACAGCAATCTTTGACAAGCGCGAAATCGCCACTTTTTCAATTAGAAGGTTATATTTGTATGTTAAGAAACAACTATAAATTTGAAAAAGTGGCGATTTCGCGCTTGTCAAAGATTGCTGTGAGTATGATTTTTTCAATTGACATTTCAAACTAAAAAAAAACGCAACAGTGCTGTGTGATTAGATCTATGTATAAACAAATCATTATCATATCGTAGAAATTTTTATTTAGTGAGCAGCTGGCCAAACCAAATGCAAATTTCCTTTAGTCCACATAATGTCCATCTCAGACTAGTCTACATCTTTTCTGTCTAAACATACGCCCGGGGAAAAATCGCCCCTTTTTCCTGCTCTATTTTTAGAGCATTTTTCAAGGCTAGTAGAGAATAAGTTTTTTTTGTGAAACTAGTCACTATATTGTCATTGTGTGGTATTTAGCGTTAAATTATTGTTGTTATCAGCCATTTATTACTTAAAGCTAGAATGTATTTTTTAAGCACTACTTCATTTATATAGAATATTTTATAAAGTACTTAAAACCTATTTGTCGAAAAAACAGTTTTTTTACAGTAATACACTAAAACGCACAAATAATTATATCAAAAAAGTAATTAAGACAGTAGTTTGTAAAATTAAAACAGTAAAACGTTAAATAATAATAAACAACAGTATAAAACATTAAGGTCATAAAATTAAAAGAAACAGGAAAATTGCCAGCAAATGATAAAACAGTTTGTCACAAATTTGTTCTTAAAGTTTTTAAAACATTGTAGCACCTCCATTCATAGCAATTACTCGAGGTGCTACTTTATAAACATGAGAAATGTACTTTCGGCATGTTTCTTTATTCATTTTGGTAGTCCAAAACTCTTGAATTCCGGCATATAGCTCAGCTTTATTCCTAGGCTTCGATTCGCCACGATTGTTAAATTCGATTGCCAGGCTTCGATTGTTAAATTCTTTTCCTTTAATCGGGTTATGGAATTCTGGCAGTGCATTAACTATTATGTTTTATACTAAAGCCCAATTAATTCCCAATTTTGTCATGCTTCCCGCTAAATTGTCCGACGATCTTGCGGTTGCGTCGCGTATATTAAATGTTGTGGGTTCTAGTCAATTTTTTATGAAACTCGGTAATCATGGTTTAAAAATTACAGTTCATATTACTGATGTGCCTTTTGCTGCTTTTGATTGTATAATAGGTACAAATAGCATTAGACTTTTTGGGGATTGTATTCTTAGCTGAGACTCATGTTATATTGAAACGGCATATAGCGGAAAAGTACGACCGGGCCAGAATTATTGCTGATGCCGGGGCCGGGGCCGGGGTAGAGAAATTTTGATTTGCCGGGGCCGGGGCCGGGGTAGAAAATTTTGCCCCGGCCGGGGCCGGGGCCGGGGCAGGCTAAAAATTTAGAAGAATTTGTAATTTTGGTCGTTTTTTTTCAAAAATTCTAATTTTTTACTGTAAATTATTTGTTTTAGGTAATTAATAGTCATATTTTAGAATTTAAGCACTTGTGTAAGTAGAAAAAATTATTTTTTTAATACACAAAGTTTTTCCAAGCAGAACAAAAAATTATTTGAATATTTCGATTCTTTTAAACATAAATTATTATTATAATTAGTATACACTACGGTTGTAAAAAATAATGATTTTTGATTATTTTCAGAAAAAGTAAAAAGTAATTTTAAAAATATTTAAATTAAGTAAAGTAAGAGTAAAAGTAATTTGTAATACTTTAATTTAAGTAAAGTAAAAATAAAAGTAACGGTCGAAATTTTATTTAAGTAAAGTAAAAGTAAGACCTATTTTTTAAGTAAAAGTAAAAGTAAAATTATAATAAAAGTAATTTTGCAACGGAGCAAAACGTCGATTTTCGGAGATCCAGAGCTCCGTTCCAAAATGTTTTGTTATGTCTTCATTTTAATAAGTTTTTTTCGTCTAAGTAAATGGCGTTTAGCGTGTTAGCGGCTTAAAAAACTTTCTTCTGAGAATCTGAGACTCATTTTACAACAAGCCCATAGGAAATCTTTTTATTGAAATTACTTAAATTTTACTTAAATTAATTTAAGTATTTGTAGGAAAAAATCCGAGTAAGAGTAAAAGTAAAAGTAAGTGAAATTTAACCCGTTGGTATTTATTCCACTGCAAATCCGCAGAAAGGATTTCACGCCACTGCTGCTCAATGTTAAATCTTAGTCAACGATCGTCGAGAGCCACAGAGTTTCACACACTGCAGCACAGACGCAATATATCTTTTGCAGATTTGCAGCGGTTTTTGGACGAAAAAAATCCCAAAGGATTAAAAGTCGAGTAAAAGGAAAAGTAATAAAAAATTCGTTACTTTCATTTGTTTAAGTAAAAGTAAATGTAACTTTTTACAACAGTAGTATACACTTTACGCAATTATTAGAAATATATTCAAGTTTAAAGCAATATTATACTTAATCTCACTAACCATTTTTATAACTTTTAAAGAATGCTCTACATATAGAACAGGAGTTAAAGCATTTTTATACGGGGAGTATGTTTTGATTAAAAAACCAAAACGTGTTAAAGGAACCAAAATCAAAATTGGATACCTATATAAAAAAATTATTTGAAAATAGCGAAATTTTTTTATATTAAAATAAATAAAATATGTTGATAATTGTAGAAATGTAAATCTAAATCTAAAAAATGCTAGTCTTCAAGAATATTATTTTGAAGAAACATCTTTTTTAAAACTTCACTTACATGCCTCTATTCAACATTTTTCGGTCTATAAACATACAGGAGGGGTTAAAACGCACCTTTTTATTTTAAATTGTTAGAACATTTTTAAAGCTTTATTACCACTTTTTTAAATTAAAAAATACTTTTTAAATTGTAAAAGGTAAAATAATTAAATCATTGCGAGTACAAGCAACTATGTTCGCTTTCTAGCTTGTTTCAAGTTGTTAGTTTTAGTCGTTTTAATCAGCTACCTTATTTTTTAGCAAAAAATCATAAAATCAATGTCACGTGAACTTTTGCAATGAAATTGTTTTTGTGATTTTGCACTACTTTTTTGTAATTTCTCGATATTTATTAAAAACATATGGCCCAAGAAAATTTGCAATTATATACATTAAGTTTTTAAATGAAATTGTGCGAGTTCTAACGTACGCAACTTTCTGTGCATATACCACTGATTTCTTACGCAGAGATTTTTCTTGCTGTCAATACCCGTTTTTTTGTGTAGTGCTTTTCACGCAAAAGTGGAAGAAAAGTTCCTATATTCACCGCAAAACACTAACACTTGTGTTAAAAATTGCGTTAAGAATTAATTTTAAAAAACCACAGTGCACCTATGAAACAGAAGAAAATGGCGGGTTTTCAGTATTAAAGTCGCACAAATTCGAATTTTCAGCAAATTTTTTTGTTTAAAAATTAGGTTTTCACCATTTTTGGGTTATATATGCTTACTTTTATTAAAAATATAATTATAAAAAATTTAAACTAAATTAGCAAATTTTTTAAAAATAAAAGCTCAAAGATAATTTTTACTGGAATTTCTATTTAAATACCTAGCACTTTTACTGGTATTCAAATTTTGGATCGGGTTTATACGAACTGGGTCCGTAACTTTTGGCAAGAAAACTCTGGACTGGGTGGTACACCTTTTAGACTGTGCCCAATATTCAATATCGTTAATTTTCGACACGTATTAGTTGATTTTTTAAGCAAATTTTGTTCGAAAACTTTTTCCAAATTAAATACAAACAGTTCGTACCAATTTCTTGTTAAAAAATTTAAGTTTGGTGTCTTTTGGGCTGTATAAAAATATTAAACTCGCTAAAAAAAGTGGACTGACTCCGCAGGATTTTCCTACCAAAACATGCGGACCCAATCCGAATAGACCCTACACAAAATTTATGAATACCAGTGTAGTTTCGGCAATAAATTTAAAAATGTTAAAATAAAAACAAGAAATCAACTTGAATTTTTTTTATTGAAAAAAAATGTTTTAACATCACTAAATTTTGAAACAGTTTCAATAACACCTAAAAATAAAAGTAAGAATATAATATAATCCAAACAAATGTCCAGTTGTACGATATATTTTCATAGAAAAACTCACACATGAGCAAATTTAATAGGAATTATTACCGATTCCTGCTAATTTTTTGTACGCGGCGATTTTGTAAACATGTCGGAAAAACGAATTTGGTGTACAAAATATCGCTGTGCGAGAAAATTTTTGTTGGGATGCACAGAAAGTAGCTTGCGCCAAAAAGTAAAATGTGCATCATTTCTCTTTTAAATTTAGTTAAAAAATTTACTGTACACATAGCCGAAACTTCTCTTGGGTTATATATTTTTTATATAAACAATGATATTATAATAACTCTAATATTTATTGTATACGTCTCATGAATGGACTTCTAATGTCAAACCCTAATCTTGTAAATAAAATCTACAAAATGGTTTTTAATGCTCAAAAAGTCTTCAAATTCTTAGAATAATGACTCATGATTAAAATAAAGAATCTTATTAAAATAGAGTTTTAATAAAATCTTAAAATATAAATAATAAATATCCTCCTATTGAAGCGATTACATTAGCTCTTTAAATAAAATTTTATATATTTATCACTGTGTAAAATTGTAAAAAAGTGCTTTGAAATTTGTATTCTTAGGGGTCCTTACCCCGGTTTGCCCCGGTTGATTTGACAGCTAAATTGCCGGGGCCGGGGCCGGGGCCGGGGTAGAGAAAATTGCGTTTGCCGGGGCCGGGGCCGGGGCCGGGGTAGAAAAAAAGTGCCGGGGCAAGCCGGGGCCGGGGGGCCGCGGGTCGTTGCTTTTTCTTCCTTCCTTCTTAACGAGGGTGGTTTTTTTTGTTGGGTTTCGAGAGGGGAAGTTTTTAATTTTTTTAAATTTTTTTATTTATTGTGCCAATCTTCCATTATTAGTTTAGATATTTTTTTCTTTGTTGTTGTTAGGGTAGCATTTTTGGGGGTATTTTTTTTAACACGGGTAGGTGACGGGGGGGACGTATTAAACGTGTGCAGGTAGAGCAGGGGTGTCTCGTAGAGGGTGGTATGTTAGAACAGAAGCGGCGGCGTTATTTTTTTCTTCGTCGTATTTTCGTCGTATTTATATCGCGCTAGAGTTATATTTTGACAGTTTATAAAAGTTTGGGATGGTTGCTTTTGACACCTCATTTTAAGCTAAAGCTAAGCGGTGGTCCCTGTTTCTACTGTTCTAGTTTTTTATATTTTTTTTTGTTATGGTTCCGGTCCTCCCCTTAATCTTATTTTTGTATTACCTACTCCTGATTCTTCTTACGGTGACGGTGTTAGGTATAAGAACGGATACGGGTTAATAGGAGGTTGGAGAGTAAGGGGGAAGCGGAAGTGTGAGCGGAAGAGAAACTTGAATGTGGGAAAACCGACAATTTAACTTTCTCCCGTGTATTGGTGATTTTTGCATTGCCCAAAAATCACTAAAAAAGAGCTGCAAAAGTTTAGGGGAGGTGCAAGGTAGGTGTGTGGAGGTGTTCACTATTAGGCTGAACCTGGCTCCTTAACTAGTTAACGAAAGTTAACATTGTATTTTGTTTATTTTGTTATCTAGTTTGGGTTTTAGTTTTGTTTTCATTCCAAAGAAGAGATAAGATGTTCGGAGGGATCTATGCATGTTGTTGTATTTTGATAGCGGGAGGGGCAAACCAGCAACTAGATGTGATAAATAGCACCACCACCGCGGGGCGAAATAATAAAAAAGCAGTAGTTGGGGGGGGCAACAGTCTACCGAGGTCTTCTGTGCGGGGGGGGTGTCTTTTTAGAGTCTCCATCCTCCCCCTTCCCTCCCCCTCTCAAACACATATCCCCTTTATTTTTTTTTTTCCCCTCCTCTTTTTTTTTTTCCTAAAAGTTTTGTTGTTAAGAGCTAAAGAGCTAAAAGTTGGTCTTTATTTAACGTGTTATATCTTATTGGTTTTATATCTGCTGTAAAATTTTTTTTAATAAGAGCTTATATTCAATATTAATTGTTATCATGGACAATTCAATTCTAAACACACAACCAATCGGTCCTCAACGCGTAGTGATTATTTTAGGACCAAACGGTGGTTACTTGTCGCAATACGCAAATGGTTGGGTAATATTAGATATTACCAGGGCAGTAATAACTTACAAGCCGATGAATCAATTAACTGTATCTTCTATGTTACCGATCAATAGCAGTTTTCCACCGCAGCAATCCTTTCCAATAACGCAGGGAGCCAGACCGTTTCACCAAACTCAATGCCGATTTTTCCTTTCCCTAATTTGACAGAAAATATTTCAGCCGCATCTACGCCTTTATCTATGCCCGTGCAGACAACCAATTCTTCTAATTATTATTCTTCACCTTTAAATGTTTGTTCTTCTAATTGTTCTCATGGCCGCGGATGATAAGAGCGTTAATGACTTTTTGCCGTCATCCCTGTTTCTGCTCTTTCTACAAAATCTGGTGTTTCTTTACCTTCTACCTCGGCTGTTGGCGAAGCTAGTGAGCCTGAAAAAGCTCCCACTCCTACCATGGATGAGCCGGTGGTAATATTGGAGGACATTGTAGCGGAAGAAGATTGCAATGAAGGATATTTGGACAGGGAAGCTCCTGCTGCGAACTCCCCTTTGCCTCCCACCGAAGTCGCCAACATGGCTGAAGATGAGGCTGCCGCCGACTCCGATTTTGATCCTGAGGTGACTGTGGAATACTTTGAAAACTCTTATGTTAAAGTAATTTCGGTTCCACCAAATGGCGTCTGTCTAAAACTCGTAGAAAACCTTCAAACTTCTCCTTCCTTTTTTGTCACCAAAGAAGACACTTGGTTTGAAGATGTTCTCCTTAACTTGGAGGACAACTTTGACCAAGTTTTTGTTGTTGGAGAAGAGGTCCTTTGAGATGGAGAAGTCAGAGAGGGTTCCGATGGCTATATAACAGCTCTATATAAACTCAAAAACTAGAGAGAAAAACTGGTGTGGTCATCCTGCTGTTTTAGGAACGATCAGCGGGCTGGTTTTTCTCTGGACAGATCGGGACCAGGAGTTCATGGCCAAAGATCGTTGGAGACTGACGTATCATAACTATACTTTATTTGGACTAGATTTTTATATTATTATAAATATTAATCCTGCTCTTCACCTTATTTTTTGTGGGCTAATGTAAAAAAGTGTACTGTACATTTTTTTGGTGTTTATCAGTTTTTTAAAAAAGTAGTATGATTTTTTTCTGAATAATTAATTTTTGTCCTTCTCCTAATAATTTATACATATGACCTTCTCCTGTATAATTATTTTTGTATGCCCTTCTCATAATTTTTTTTTCTGTACAATTCATATTATAGTAATGCTCTTTCGATTGTTTTTTTGTTTATTTTGATTATGTTTATTTTTCAATATGCTAATTTGCCCATGACGCTCCTAGATATGCCCTTTTATGGGCAGGATTTGATTTCGGATCATAGGATTCAAGGTCGAATCTTGTCGGAAGATATAGGATGATATGGGCATATGTAGGATGCGTCATTTACAGTATATTTCAAAATAGCAAATTACAATAATGAATAATTGATGAATAAGAACGCCTCCATATCCGGTCTTTAAAAAGTATATAATCTAAACCTTTTAAGCTAATAGTCATAATTTTAATTCTTATAATTATACTCTAGTGTAAGTCTCAAGATAATCTTTTCAACTGATTCCTTAATACTGTTACTTCTTGGAAGCGTGCTTGTCCAGCCAATGCATTGGTATTTTGTAAGTTCTTTTCCTTGTAAATAAATTGTAAATAGAAACCGGGTTGTTTTATTACATTTACAAATGACCTCACGCATTATACTGCTACACCGTCACGAACGCTTATTTCCGGGACACTTCATGGCTGGTGGAGGTGTGCAAATTGAAGCAAAGAGGCTGAGAGCAGCTCTTCTCTTGGTGGAAAGGTGTGACACATTGCGTCCCTTCCGTGAAAACTCAAAGTGCAAGCGTTAATAAAAGGCGGTTATCTTTCTCCTTTATTTGTCCGGCCTATGGTGTAATGGATAGCACGCCAGAGTCAACTTTAGAGGTTACGGGTTCAATTCCTGTATTGGCCAAATTTTTCAATAAATTTGGCTGTCTAAATTTTTCAGCGCCTGGTTATTTTCGCTTCTACTTTGGGTCGTCACATATTTGGTGGCTGATACACACCTCTGGGTATGTATACCAGTGTACCCCCTGTTCTACAGAAGATAGACAAGCTTGTTGGGGCTGGTGGAGGTGTGCGGATTGAATTAAAGAGGCTGAGAGCAGCTCTTCTCTTGGTAGGAAGGTGTGACACATTGTGTCCCTTACGTGAAAACTCGAAGTGCAAGCGTTAATAAAAAAGTATATCTTTCCCCTTTCTTTGTCCGGCCTATGGTGTAATGGATAGCATGCCAGAGTTGACTTTGGAGGTTACGGGTTCAATTCCTGTATCGGCCAAATTTCAGCGCCTGGTTATTTTCGCTTCTACTTTGGGTCGTCACATATGCATTAAGTGTATATTATTTTTTGAGATTTCTGAGCTAAGTGTTTGGGAGCCAGCAAAGAAGATTAAATATCTCTAGAAACAGAGTTGCAAAATGATTATCGTGACACCTGTCCGTCACGATGACACCCGTCCGTCACAATGACACCAATCCGTCAGGATGACACCTGTTTGTCGCAATGACACCTGTCTGCCCGCTAGTTTTCATTTGGATGGCCGCGTTTGTTAAACACGAGCGTCACATCTTTGTGCCGGATGATTGTATTCTCCACATTTGATAATGCTTATACCTATTATACAATTCTTATGTGATATTTTGACCTTTCTTTTCTTTTGAAAAATTCTTTCTAAAAATTTCAAATTTTTTCCGTTTCTCTTTTTAGCTTATCTCCTTTTGCGCCAACATCCAGTTATACAGTATACATCCAGTTTTGTCTGAAAACTTTAAGCACAATGGAATCATCGTTATATTTTTTAAAAGTAATTATTTTGTTGGTTTAATGCTTCAAATCCTGAGTAAAATTAGTAAATTTAAGTTACTTTTAATGTTTTAAAAAGTAACTTAAATCCTTATAGGCAAATAAAATCTAGCTGACCGCGATATTTGCAGCATTGAATCTACTATTTAACAACAAAAACATTCAAAAGTTTTCATTAAAGCGGATTAATAACAAAGATTAAAACCTGTATTTTAATAATTATTTATCAAATTACTTAGTTTGTAACCTAAACGCAAATTTTTTAAGGGCTAAAGTTGATTAATTTTTGTATATTTTGTAAAAAGGTGGAATTAAAAAAAATTTCTGCGTTCTTATTTGTTTTTAAAAAAAAACGTCATTACCGCACAATTTTAATTGGTTTCTTTATGTCTGCATTCTAATTTTCAGCGTCAGCCAGATATAATTCAACCATAGTAAAATTTCAAAGTTCTTTTTTTTAAATAAATGTACTTTTTTTTCTATGTGACCGTTTCTATAATTATAAAAATAAAAATATAAGCTTTCATCAAACTGCAAAAATATAATAGTTTTACCAAAGGTGGATAATCTAATAAAGGTATGTCACAGCGGTCTGTAGCAGCGTGCATCATAAAATCCAATTCTGGCCGGACGTGCGGCTTCTGGCCGGACGTGCGCTGAATTAGCCCGGCCGCCGCCATGATGCAGCGCGCTGCGCTATGACATACCTTTATTAGATTATCAACCTTTGGTTTTACGTAATAATGCGTGGCGTAAAACACCACACGGCAATAAACGTTTCGTGGCGTGTCGCGCCAACCATAAATGGAGAATGCGTAAATTTTGGGGATGCGAAAAAAAGCATGCATAAATTTTATGTTCTTATTATTATTAAAAAAATATATATAATACTAAAGTATTATATAATTTTGGTATTATTATTATTATTCCATCGGTCATATCTCAATAGCCATATTTATTCTGGAAAACTAATCTGTCAAATGCAGCAATTATAAATGTGAACAAATTGTACAACTTTCTTAAAAGCACTTTTTGATGTTTTTCAAACGAAGCGAACAAACATGCAGCCAAAGTTTAAAATTGTTTTTCGAAACAATCCAGAACTTTACTTTCAAAACATAAATATACTTTAAGAACAAGAAAACCTACATATAGAGAACACATTAGGCTCTAAATCGGGTCTTGGATGTTTCCCCCCCAGTTTTTCCCCCAGTTTTTTATTTACAAATATTGAAACTCAAGGAAAATAGTACGAAAGCTTCATGGCCTGAAAAGTATAATTAGCAACAAAAATTGTAAATCTATTAAACTGAAACGAAGTTATTAAAGTATGCAAATGGGGTTATTTCCACTTACGTTCCCTAGAGGAGATCTCCTTTAGTTGGCGTTTAACGAAAATGGGGCGACACTCTGCATGTGTGTATGCAATCGTATGCTATATAAGAGAGAACAAAATGACTGTTTCTTATTCTGAATCATTGATTGAATTCGCACATCACACAATGGGATAAAAAGTTAACACAGAACACTACATGACATACATACATGTTGAATTTAAATTTGAGAACCTCCAAAGAGAGTCTACTCTATAAGGTCTACTCTACTCCAAAGGGGGACGGGGCAGCACCACACTCTCATAATAGTCCCCAATTTACTCCCAGGGACGTAGCCAGGGGTAGGGCCAGGGGGGGGCATGGCCCCCCAAATGGACCCTTCGGCCCCCCCAAATGAGATGGACTAAAATTTATGATTTTAAACAATTTGAAGATCAGTAAGAAAAATATGTTAGAAAAAAATTTTTGTATCAGTCAAAAAGTTTTTTTTAACAGTTTACTACAACGACTGACTTAAAAAAACCATTAAGGTTATTCATTGAAACAAGAAGTTGTATTGTAATCAAGACAAGTAGTAATACTCCATACTCCATTGTTCAAGGACCAATATAATCCTTGGATATGTTAGTCATATTTTAGCTTCTTGCTTGATTTTTGGGTTTGGTTTTGGAAAAAAGTGGTTTTTTATCTATGATTTTAATCGATAAATTACTTAATGCAATAATTGCGTGCAGTAATTTGCAATATTGCGCATGCAAAATCTTGCTCAGAACAACAATAAATAAAAAGACAAAATAAAATGTTTAAAAGATGGTTTTTTTAAAGATGAGATATTAAATTTATTGAAAATGTTAAAAAATCATTTTTTAACGCTAAGTTCTAAAAATCGCACCAAAAAAAAGATTTTTCTGAAGATGACATATTTAAAGACATGATTTTTAAAGTCAAAGTGTGTAAGACGAGATGTGAAAAGACTTAATGGCAGAAATTTTGGGAAAAAAGTTTAGTTAGATTTTACTACAGTGACAAATTGCAGTTGCAGATGCGCAATTGTGTGACTTTCCAAGTACAAAGTTGCTGAGAAAAATCAATGTTTCTAGTTTTGTCCTTTGGCGTATTGTGTGTAGTCATATTTATATATAATTAATAGTTTGAATCAGTACTGTGATTTAGACCAAACTTAAATCAATAACGCAAACGCGAAGCGAACACAACTCAAATAATGTAAACTGAGAAATGGCATAAAGCTTTAATTAGTTTTCTAACATGTTTAATTATAAAAATTAACTAAAAAACTAAAATAACTGAAAATAAATTTAATTGATTCAGTTATAAAAATTTTTAACAAGTCTTAAAGTAAATGTGAAGCGTAAACGTGAAGGTGTTACCTGAGCCAAAACATAACAAAACTAGTTAGAGTAGTTTTTTATCTAATTTTGACTCAATTATAGCTGTTAGTATGGAAATATCTAGCATTACAAAATTTTGGGTCCGCGGTCCTGCCGCGAAATCAGAATTTGCTATGAAACCAATTTTTCTTACCAAAGTTTTTCAGAAACCGGAGATAAAACGACAATATTAAAACAATTTTGAATACTTTTGGCAACTTCTGACCATTATTCAAAGCTAATTTAAGCATTAATATGGTTTTTCATATGTAAATTTATTTCGCTTAACCAGAAAAAAAACATTTCATTTTTCTTTAATTTAATAAAAAAAGCACGTCAAAATTTTTCGAATAGATGTTCTATTATTTGTGCTATTCTAATTTCAAAACTAATACAACAAAATGCATTTAATTTGAGAGGAACTTTGTTTCGTGGTGGGACCGCCAACCCAATTTTTGTAATGCTAGGTGGGTCCATTATTACAGCAATGGCAATTTATATTTGTTATTGAAGATCTACCTATCTAACAAAAATTTTCTAATGAATATATGTATTGAGAGTGTCTTAAACTTAAAAGGAGTATTCAGCTCCAAACTGTTTTTGTAAACAAAAAAATCTTTCAAGCTATATAAATGCAATGTGATGTGAACTTTGAGGTACCCGCTTTTGGAATAAAAATATTGATTCATGGAGATTATGGATGGACTGCTAAATTACTAAATTCGAAGTTTTAAATAAGGTTTCTAATAGCAGTTATTCAAAAAAAATTTTGGGGGCTAAAGTCCCCCAGACCCCCCATGGTTAGGGGGGCTCCGCCGTCCCTGAACCCCCCCCTCCCCTCCCCCCGTTTAGCATTTTTTTCATGATGACAATTGTGCCCCACCTTTTCTTGCTCCGGCCCCCCAGTCAACCATTCCTGGCTACGCCCCTACATCCACCCAAAAAATAGGGATTTTCTGGGGTGCTGATTTTTGGGGGGAGCACCGCGCTCTCACAATAGTCCCCATTTTACTTCTAACCACACAAAAAATATCATTGGGGGGTTTTCTGTGGTGCTGATTTTAAATGTACACTTCGTTTGTTGATATAACATTTGAGAACCTCCAAAGGGGTTCTACTCTATTTGGGGGCAGCAAACAGCAAACAAACCCAAATATAGGGTTTTTTTGGGGTACTGATTTTTTTAAGAATTAACATCTTTTGTTGCTTTTAAATTTGAGAACTTCAAAACAGGGGGAGGTTTACCCTATTTGGGCGGCACCGCGCTCTCAGAATAGTCCCATTTTAATCCCATCCACCCCAAACATAGGGATTTTCTCAGGTGCTGATTTTAATATTAACTTCTGTTGTTGCTTTTACATTTGAGAACCTCAAACCGGAGGGGGTGGGTTTAACCATATTTGGGGGGAGCACTGCGCTCTCACAATAGCCTCATTTTAATCCCAACCACCCCAAAAATATCATTGATCGGTTTTCTGGGGTGCTGATTTTAAGTATTAACTTTGTTTGTTGATTTTACAATTGAGAACCTCAAAAGGAGTCTGTTTCTTTTTGTGTGTGTGGGGGGGCACCGCACCCTCACAATAGCCCCTATTTTAACTTTAACAACCAAAAACTTAGGATTGTAGGGTTTTCGTGGGTCCTAATTTTAAATTTAAACTTTGTTTGTTGAGAGTGCGGTGCCATCACCCCCCCCCCCCATCAAATAGAGTAGACACTATTTTGAGGTTCTCAAATGTAAAATCAAAGAAAAGAATTATAGTTGTAACTGGGCTCAATAAAACATTAAGATGGTTAGTTTTTATGGTTAGTTCAGGATAAATTAAGACTGCAGAGAAGAGCCCTCTAAGAGGACAGCCCTCTAAGCCCTCTAACCCTTCTTTTTGTGGTGTTTACAAAAAATAAAATAGAATAGACCCTTTTTGGAGGTTCTCAAATTTAAAATCAACAAAAGGAATCTATATTAACAATCAGCATCCCAGAAAGCCCCTCAATGATATTTTTGGTTTGGGGTGGTTAGACGTAAAATGGGGGCTATTGTTAGAGCGTGGTGCTCTCCCTTCCCCAATGGAGTAAACCCTCTTTATAGGATCTTGAATCTAAAAGTAACAACAAAAGTTAATATTTTGAATCAACATCCAAGAAAATCCCATGCTTGGGGTGTTTGGGAGTAAGATGAGGCCTATTGTAGGAGCGCAGTGCGCCGCCCCCCAAATAGGGTAGACCCCCCTTTTGAGGTTCTCAAATGTGAAATCAAAAAAATAAATATTTATGGTTGTAATTGGGGCTCAGAAAACATCAAGAAAAACCATACAGGCCAGTTTTTAAGTTGATTGGGTGTAAAACAAAATTTCACTGGAATACCCCCCTCTCCAAAAAAAAAAGATTGGGGGTCGCCCCCATTTAGAGTTTTTGAAGGGTCAAATCAAAAAAAGGAGTTCATATTTGAAATCCGAGCGTTGAAAAACCCCACCTTTGCTGAGTTTTCATGGGTGGCGCCGGAGCGCCACGGGGCGATTTAGCCCCATGGCGCCGCGCCAACCATTATTAGAGAACGTGGGTAAATTTTGAAATTCAGAACCTTCTTCTTCTTCTTCTTCTTATTATTATTATTATTATTATTATTATTATTATTATTATTATTATTATTATTATTCCAATGCTCCATCCTTAAAAGTGATATTCCTCATTCGTTACTGATTGATCAAAAATAAACATGGGCTCATAAGAAAGAAGAAGGAATTACGCAACTTTCTTAGGAAGCACTTTTTTGATTTAGGTCCTTGTTATCGATTTATTGATCAAAATAAAAAATTTAAAAAATAAACAAATAAAAACTCACAACCGCACAATAACAGCCTTTTGGCAACAATAAGGATTGTACAAAGCAGACAACCAACATCCCGTCATAAAAACCGCACAAAAAAAGCAGACCGGTTTTAATTGGTGGCAGAAACTGGAACCAGTTCCCAGCCCCATCTGCTTCAACCGCGCGGAAATCTGAGTACTTGTTTTAATCGCGGAAAACAACAGAGTACTTTTTTTAATTCTTGCATTACTGATGACAAAATTAATTCAAAGTTTTATTTATTAAAAAATAATAATAAGCGTCGGGAGCGCCACGCACGGGTAGGTAATCATCGGTGGTGGTGCGGGGGTGCCACACTGCAATTTAACCCACCGCACCGCGCCAACTATACTTAGAGAACGTGAGTAAATTTTGTAATTCATGTTCATCATCTTCCTATTATTATTATTTTTACTTTAGAATTATAATTGCAATCATTGGCGCACGGCATCGCGTCAACTATATTTAGAAAACGTAGGTAGCCTTTGTCTGGAGCGCCACTGCACCGCACTAACTATAATTAAACAACGTGAGTAAATTTTGTAATTTAAATTCATCATCTTCTTATTATTATTTTTTATTTAAAAAAGTATATCTCGACAACGGAATGATTATAAACATATGTCATTGCGCAGCTAAAACTATAATTTATTAGGCTATTTTTTAATTTAATTCAAAAAAAATGGTAGACTAGCCTTGAAAATTGCTCTAAGGATAGAGCAAGAAAAAGGGGCGATTTTTCCCCGGGCGTATGTTTAGACAGAAAAGATGTGGACTAGTCTGAGATGGACATTATGTGGACTATAGAAAATTTGCATTTGGTTTGGGCAGCTGCTCACTAAATATAAATTTTTACCATATGATAATGATTTGTTTATACATTGATCTAATCACACAGCACTGTTGCATTTTTTTTAGTTATGAAATGTCAATTGAAAAAAATATACTCACAGCAATCTTTTACAAGCGCGAAATCGCCACTTTTTCAAATTTATGGTTGTTTCTTACACATACAAATATAACCTTCAAATTGAAAAAGTGACGATTTCGTGCTTGTCAAAATTGCTGTGAGTATAATTTTTTCAATTGACATTTCATCAAACTAAAAAATTCAACAGTGCTGTGTGATTAGATAAATGTATAAACAAATCATTATCGTATGGTAGAAATTTTTATTTAGTGAGCAGCTGCCCAAACCAAATGCAAATTTTCTATAGTCCACATAATGTCCATCTCAGACTAGTCCACATCTTTTCTGTCTAACCATACGCCCGGGGAAAAATCGTCCCTTTTTTGTGCTCTATTCTTAGAGCATTTTTCAAGGCTAGTGTTAATAATATAATATTATGATAATAATAATATTATTATGGAAACCCATAATTTATTGCGTACTGTCCATTCTCAATGTGTCCACAACTCTAGCAAAATCGAGTGAAATTTCGTCGAGTGACACAGCGTTAGCCGTTTTGGCCTTTCTCTTCTTTTTTTCACGCTTTATAAATATTTATAAAATAGGGGTTCCAGTGAACACCGAATGGACGCCAGTGTACAAATGGAGATCTTTTACCGTCACCTATGCGGAAATAATTCATATTTTACGCAAGAAATATAACTTTTTTAAAAATTATTTGAGTAGTATTAAGAAATAAAAGAAAATACTAAAAATAGTTTTTGTAGTTTTTTGGGTACACAACTTTAAAAAATAAACCATTTTAAAAGGTGTTTTATCAATTTTAAAAGTGGGAGCAAAACTGGGGGCAAAACGGGGGGAAACATCCAACACGTCTCTAAATTTGGTTATTTTCTTGCAAATATTATTAACAAGAACATCACACCTTTAAAAATGAAGCTCATAGAAATGGGGCCTAAACTTTATCACTCATAGTTTCTTTTGCTTGAAACTGAATTCAGTTGCAAAAGTTCATCTATAAGTTTGCAATGAGCTGCTTAGCAATATGCTAATTAAATATAGCTAATTTGAAAAAAATTTTGATCTCATAATATGACGGAAATTTCATGAAGAATGGGTAAATATTAAGAATTTTATTCACTATAAAAATTAAAACTATATAAACAACTATTTTTAAATCAAAGTATGTGCTCAAAATCAAGGCATATCAAAACAAAAATAAACGAACCCTGTGTTTTAAGCGCACCTTTAAAACAAAGTGATTGTTGCAAAATATAAAATCTAACGGCAATAATTATTTTTTGCATCTTATAAATTGAAAAAATAGAATGTTGTTTAGAAAAAAATTTCGACACATATTTGATTTTATAACTTCCACAAAAAAAATGACAGAAAAAATCTTAAATCATAAATAACATCTACTTTATAATCGTGTCATGTGTTAAAAAAACTCCAATAATGGTAAACTTTAAAACTATCTTTGATGTACAATAAAACAATTTTATTAAAAAAAAACATTTACTAAATAGAAAAAAATTAATATAAATGGATATTAAAGCAAATTTATAAAACATAAAAATAGAAGAAAAATATGTAACTGCATTATTATGGCTCATACACAGGAGCTTTGAAATGCTTTATATGGGGCTCCAATTCTGGCGTGTGTGGCCTAATTGGTGCGTGTAATCGTCACACAAGAAAATCTCCGACTAACGCAGTAAGTTTTTAATTAACATTTTGCTGAAAAGTTGCACATACAAACTTTTATTAATTTTTTTAAAAAACACCATTTTCGCATTTTTTGCAATTTTTAACAGATTGTTAAATTGTTTGCAAGAATGAAGTGGAGTGAATAAATTCTTTGGGTGAGCATATTTTTTTTGGAATTGTCCATTGATCGAAGAACTGTATTAATTTATAGGTTTTCACCTTAGTTATATCAAAAATGAATATCCATTCTTGATGATATTCGTTGATATAACTAATTTCTAACTAATTAACTAACTGTCTATGTATTTACATGACAAAATAAATTTATATATTTATTTATTTAATTAAAGTAAGCCTTCCTTTGGTGAAATATGTTTACCAAGAAAAATTTTCTAATTCACATTATTTTTTTACACACCATAGTTTTTTGCAGTGAAAACTGAACTGCGACATTCTTTACGCTCAATACTGCTTTATTCGTACTGCGACTCTAGCTTTCCAACATAAAAATAAATCGTTTTCAATGAAGTTAAACACTTTTGAAGTCAATTTATTTATTTTTTTACCGTTGTAAAGTCGATTTATTTCATTAAAATAGAAAACTTTAACTTCTTAATGTCAAATGAACAATTTTAACAAAAGTAAACTTGAAATTTTTGCGCAATTTTTTTTGTTGTATAGCTAGCCTCGCAGTGCAAAAATAATCGTAGTGCGAATAAAACCGTTTTGATTGCAAAAAAAGTCGCAGTTTTTACTGCAAGAAAACTCAAATTGTGTTAAAAATCGCTGCGCGAGAAAACCAGCAAAAAATTCTGAATTTTTGCTAGAAAAGTCCCAAAACTTAGAAAAATTTTGGTTAGACTTTTTTAGCAAAATTTTGGTCAAAAACTTAGTATGTGGTCGGACATTTTGTGTTATATATTCTAAATTGACCCAATAGGAACGTGCCTTATGGCTTCTAACAAAAAGTATTATTTCGCCACCATTAGGGAATTTCTTTGGCGGTATTTATTTGTATTTTTGGTTTAGGGCTCTTGCTCTAATTAGGAGGCGCACCAAGCGAAAAAAATATGCCTAAAGGTAAACCCAACGTTGCAACAGGTGTTCGTTGGATTGAAAAATGCCTTCCATTAAGTAACCATTCAAATCACAAGAATCTGACGTCACGTTATCAGCCAATTAGATTCAATTTAATACAAGGTATTTGTTTGATAAAGTGGCGTCATATTCTCGTGATTTGAGTGGTTACTTAATGGGGGCATACTTTAATCCAACGAACAACTGTTGCAGCCACGTTGGGTTTACCTTTAATTAGGGCGAGGCCTTATTGTGCACCGTCAGTATTGTTTTAATCAGGGCTCTTACGCCTCAGTTAGACCACAAGCTTTAAACAACTAAGGTTAATATAGAAGACTCAAAAACTACAATTTGGTGAATAAATATTTCTAGGCAAGTAGTTTCTTATTTTTTCTTTTGGTTTTTTATGTTTTTTTGATTGACGTTTGCAAAAAACATCAAACAACTATACAGCTAAATACATAGTAGAAGACACAAAAATATATTCTGAAATTAAACAATTTTTTTATTTTTAAGTATATATTAAGAACAAAACTTTCATTAAGAAGGGTTAAAAAACAGCACGTATTAAACATTTATAATACACCAATAACAATTTTGTGCAAGTTAATTATTTTCGATTCAAATAAACAATAACGGTCAATTTAAAAGCATTGTAAGGCAAACGAAACCACTCAAATTCAATCTATCACGTGTTACATAGCTGGAAATAAAAAAAACTACATTTTTTTAATTGCTTATATCAGCTGCATTCTTCACAGTTTAACTGTACTGTTAAACTATGCAAATACGTTGTCCAATCGAATCCATCTAACATAACACGTGAGGCAATTCGGCACTAGAAAAATTACATTCTGCACAATATCTTCAAAAAGAATCATTCTGCATAATTTCATAACTTTTGTAAAAAAAACCTTTTTAGAAAAAAAGTCTTTGGAAAAAACTAACTTTTCGTTTTTTTTTAAATTGTCTGTGATGGAATCAAATTTAAAACATCTGAAAATTTAAAAAAAATACAAACAAACGTATTTTTACAAACCAAAACATAACTGTTAGATTCTTTATAAGATTTAATTTAAATAAAATCCATTCAAATAAATTAATGTTATACATATTTAATTTAATCAAACAAAAAATCTTTGACATTCGTCAAAAGCACACTATTGGGCAGATTTTTTTATTTTCTCAAACTTTAACGAAACAAACTAAACTTCATCATCAATTTTTTTTTAAATTTAATAGTCTGTTTTTTAAAAATGCCAAATAATCGACTGCTTAAAAAAAGCAAGAAGTAATTTTTTCTGAGAATGATTATGATGAGTGATGTAAAGTCTTGAGCTTATTAGAGCTTTAATGCTCAGCCATACTTTGATCCATTCCAGAAGTTATTAATGCAGAATTTATTCTTTCCTAAGATTTTATGTATATATATTTTTCCTGACACCATATACTCAACCTTCAACGCACTTGTGTTAGAGTCTTCTGTTCCCGTTTCTTTATACAGTAATAGCAACAGTATTGCGCAATGAAAAATGTCCTGGGAACTTTTCCTGCCCTAGGGAACGCAATTAATCCTGTTTCTGGAACAGCAAACGGAGTAAAACCTCTGTCCGATACCGATGGTCCACCTGTTCTGCAGCGCATCGCACCAGGCCACCACTCTATTGCCTTCCGTCACTGGCTGTGAGGAACCGGAATCAGAAAAGGCGAATACCTAAAACTTCATGTACTTTAAAAATAAATAAAAGAACATTCGATGACACATTTTTAGCTTGAGTTTCTTATCCACACATAGCCAAAATACCTGATAAAAATTTTAAAGATCGAAAAAATATTTTTTGTAGTGAAATTTAAAATCAATTTCTGAAAAACAACACTTTAACAGCATAAAAGGGTTGATAATTAATATAAATAAAAGCATAAATAAAATATATAAATATAGAATATAACAATATTGAATCAGCAGTGTTTGATTAAACTTACAGTAGCTGGATTTTCAGTGTCACCGTTTTCTACACATGATATAGATACTGTGCTTAAATGATTGTGTCTGTTTCCTTCTGGACTTGTATGCGAATAGTCAAATCTGTATTGTTCAGAGTTCTGGGTGGCTCGTTGTCGCCTTTGAAAAAGTGACAAATCAAAACAACTGTTTTCACCTAAAATATCAAACCTGTGGACTTTACAAATCCAAAAATGAGGTAGAAATTTTTGAGTGTCTTTAAAATAAATCTCTGTGTTAAGCATATCATGCAAAAATCATAACTTACAAAGCAGTATTTTTTTAATAGACAAATCATTTTTTAAAATCTTAAAAGGTTTAAGAGGCTACGTTTTGTTTTGTCTATCTATCTATCTATCTATCTATCTATCTATCTATCTATCTATCTATCTATCTATCTATCTATCTATCTATCTATCTATCTATCTATCTATCTATCTATCTATCTATCTATCTATCTATCTATCTATCTATCTATCTATCTATCTATCTATCTATCTATCTATCTATCTATCTATCTATCTATCTATCTATCTATCTATCTATCTATCTATCTATCTATCTATCTATCTATCTATCTATCTATCTATCTATCTATCTATCTATCTATCTATCTATCTATCTATCTATCTATCTATCTATCTATCTATCTATCTATCTATCTATCTATCTATCTATCTATCTATCTATCTATCTATCTATCTATCTATCTATCTATCTATCTATCTATCTATCTATCTATCTATCTATCTATCTATCTATCTATCTATCTATCTATCTATCTATCTATCTATCTATCTATCTATCTATCTATCTATCTATCTATCTATCTATCTATCTATCTATCTATCTATCTATCTATCTATCTATCTATCTATCTATCTATCTATCTATCTATCTATCTATCTATCTATCTATCTATCTATCTATCTATCTATCTATCTATCTATCTATCTATCTATCTATCTATCTATCTATCTATCTATCTATCTATCTATCTATCTATCTATCTATCTATCTATCTATCTATCTATCTATCTATCTATCTATCTATCTATCTATCTATCTCTCTATCTATCTCTCTCTCTCTCTCTCTCTCTCTCTCTCTCTCTCTATCTCTCTCTCTATCTATCTATCTATCTATCTATCTATCTATCTATCTATCTATCTATCTATCTATCTATCTATCTATCTATCTATCTATCTATCTATCTATCTATCTATCTATCTATCTATCTATCTATCTATCTATCTATCTATCTATCTATCTATCTATCTATCTATCTATCTATCTATCTATCTATCTATCTATCTATCTATCTATCTATCTATCTATCTATCTATCTATCTATCTATCTATCTATCTATCTATCTATCTATCTATCTATCTATCTATCTATCTATCTATCTATCTATCTATCTATCTATCTATCTATCTATCTATCTATCTATCTATCTATCTATCTATCTATCTATCTATCTATCTATCTATCTATCTATCTATCTATCTATCTATCTATCTATCTATCTATCTATCTATCTATCTATCTATCTATCTATCTATCTATCTATCTATCTATCTATCTATCTATCTATCTATCTATCTATCTATCTATCTATCTATCTATCTATCTATCTATCTATCTATCTATCTATCTATCTATCTATCTATCTATCTATCTATCTATCTATCTATCTATCTATCTATCTATCTATCTATCTATCTATCTATCTATCTATCTATCTATCTATCTATCTATCTATCTATCTATCTATCTATCTATCTATCTATCTATCTATCTATCTATCTATCTATCTATCTATCTATCTATCTATCTATCTGTCTTTCTTTATCTTAGTTTTAAACAAAAATTGGTTTTTTGACTGAAAACGTGACTGTGACAAAACTAGATTGAATATCTTTTAAATTAGATTGGAAAACTAGATTGAATATCATTTAAATTGTTGTATTCATTAAATATTCTTAATTGAACCAAAATTCATATTTAAGTTTTCTGTTATTTAGTCTTTGTTTTTATTAAATTTTATGAATACGTTGTACAAAAAAGTTATTTGCTCAAATTCGATTCCTGAAAGAGTTTTTAATTGTTACGAATTAATTTTGCTGTAGTTCATTAGTTGGTACGAAAAATATAATCAATATTGAAAAAATTAAACGCTTAATTTTGATTTTTGTATCTATTATGGTTTTAAAATGACACAACTTCTGCACCGGTGGGCAAGTTTTTGCGAACGGTAAGAAACAAACCGTTTGGCAACACTTTGCACACCTGTGTGCCCGAATTTTCACCCAGTTTTAAAAGTTTATGCAAAACAGCTTGCAAGTTGGAATGCCTAAGTGTAATCACTTGACTATCGGTTTGCAAGTATAACTTTTAAATTTAAGCTTACCACACAAAGCTAAGGTTTAAAAAAATTAAAATACATAATTGCATTAAAACTTGCTTTCTAAAAATTGTTACTTTTGTCATTGATAACAAATACAATTTTTTTGTATTGATATTTTTGATTCAGTCTATGGAATATTTTTTTAAAATAACAGAAAAGAAGTTTACTTTCATTTTGGATTGGAAATAACGTTTTTGTAACGTTTATAAAACAAAAACCAAAAGATGAATTTTATCAGGGTGAAAATAGCTAGGTGGCAAAGTAACCACTTGATTTTCGAGAAAATATCACGTGGAGAGAAACACATGACGCAACTTAATAATAATTGGTAACATCAGCACTGATAACTTTTTTTATTATTTTATTCTTGTGCGTTCATTCTTCATTTTCGGACGACGAGCGGTTACGCCCTTAATTTCAGCCTGAAGGATTTTACTTTTAGTTAGTAGCATACCGCACCTTTTGTATGCAAAAAGTTGAAGTAGATATGGTATCAAAAACGTAAAAAATATAAAACGGCTAAACATTCGCAATATTGTGCTAGTGAGATGTGCAAGAAACAAAATTATTTTAAAAAATGTGTTTTTTTTAATTTATCTCAGTTTATATTTAACACTTTTTTAAATTTTATAGTCTGTAAAAGATATGTACTTTGGGAAAGAAAACTCATTGTTTTCTTACCAGCCAATATATATGTTGTTTATAAACAAAAAAATAATCATTGTTTTTGTAAAGAATTTTTGATGCGAGAAAACAGGATATACTTACAGTAACAATGAATGTTTTAATTTTGACTACTAGCCTTAAAAATGCTTTAAGAATAGAGCAGAAAAAAGGGCGATTTTTCCCTGGGCGTATGCTTAGACAGAAAAGATGTAGACTAGTCTGAGATAAACATTATGAGGACTATAGGAAATTTGGTTTGGCCCGTTGCCCATTGAATAAAAATTTCCACCATATGATAATGATTCGTTTATACATTGAACTAATCACACAGCACTGTTGCATTTATTAGTATGAAAACCATGCTCACAGCAATCTTTGACAAGCACGAAATCGCCACTTTTTCAAATTTATGTTTGTTTCTTACACATACAAATATAACCTTTTAATTGATAAAAGGGCGATTTCACGCTTGTCAAAGATTGCTGTGAGTATGATTTTTTCAATTGACATTTCATCAGACTAAAAAAATGCAACAGTGCTGTGTGATTAGTTCAATGATGTATAAACGAATCATTATCATATGGTGGAAATTTTTATTTAGGGAGCAACAGGCCAAACCAAATGCAAATTTCCTATAGTCCGCATAATTTTTATCTCAGACTAGTCCACATCTTTTTTATCTAAATATACGCCCAGGAAAAAATCGCCCCTTTTTTCTGCTCAATTTATAGAGCATTTTTCAAGGCTAGTCGACCACTTTTTTGAATCAAATTAAAAAAAGAGCCTAATAAACTTTAGTTTTAGCTTCGCAATGACATATGTTTATAATCATTCCGTTGCGAGACATACTTTTTTAACAGTTTTAATATTATCAACAGAACACGTATCAGTTATCAATAAAAAATGGCTCCTAAAATAATTATTGCGGAATTTTCTACGCTTTTCAAAGAACCCATGTTTCTTTCTGATCAATCAGTAACGAAGGAGGAACATTGGTTTTAAGATATAAGCTTTTGATATATTAACAAAATAATATATTATAATAAATATAATATAATAAAATAAAATAATATATTAATAATATAGGGAAGAAGAACATAATACAAAATTTACCTACGCTCTTTAGTGTTATAGTTTGCGCGGTGCCGTGGGGCTTTCGTGTGGCGCTCCCGCGCCACCGATAATTTATTTATAATAAAAATAAATAATAATAAAAAATAATAAAAAGAAAAAGATGAATTTGAATTACAAATTCACCCAAGTTGTTTAATTATAGTTAGCGTAGTGTAGTAGCACTCCAGCGCCACCGACAATTCATTATATTTTTTGAAATAAAAATAAGAAGAAGAAAAAAATGAACATTAATGACAAAATTTACCCACGTTTTTCAATTATAGTTGGCGCGGTGAAGTGAGCTTAAATCGCCGCGTGGCACTCCTGCATCACCAATGACTGCAATTATATTTTTTAAATAAAAATAATAATAAGAAGAAGAAGAAGATGTAATGAATTACAAAATTTATCTACGTTCTCCAATTATAGTTGGCGCGGTGTCGTGAGCTATGTGGCGCCCCCGCGCCATCAATGATTGGAATTATTTTTTTTGAAACAAAAATAATAATAAGAAGAAGACAAATTAATTAAGAAAATAAAAATAAATTACAAAAATTTACCTGGAGCCCCATTTATATAGGTGGCGCGGCGCTTAGAGGCTAAATCGCAGTGGGCGCTCTTGTCCCTTAAATGATTGCAATTGTTTTTTTAAATAAAAAAACCAGAAGAAGAAGGTGAACATGAATTACAAATTTTATCCACGTCCTCTAATTATAGTTAGCGCGATGCCATGAAGGGCTAAATCACCGCATGAACGATGAAGGAATATCGATTTTAAGATATGAGCGTTAGAATAATAGTATTAAGTAAAGAAGATGAACATGAATTACAAAAATTTTGCAACGTTCTCTAATTGTAGTTGGCGCGGTGCTGTGGGGCTAAACCGCCGCGTGGTGTTACCGCGCCACCGATGCTTATTATTATTTTTTTAAAAAAACTTTGAATTAATTTTTTCATCAGTAACACTAGAATTAAAAAAAGTACTTTCTTGTTTTTGAAATTTCCCGCGCGGGTGAAGTAGATGGCGCTGGGAACTGGTGCGGTTTCTGCCACCAATTAGAAATCGAGCTCAGTCTTCTACAGTTATGGTACCAGTTTCTACGAGGGGCTGTCCGTTGACTTGTCTGTACAATCCTTATTGTTGCCAAAAGGCTATCTGTTATCCGCCTTGGAAAATGCGGGAAAAATTATTTGTCAGCCGTATGGCTTACATGGGCTACTTGTAAATTAAAATTGTTCTTTTGCGTTTTACAGAATAATTATTTTCTATATTAATTTCATTTTGAGAAAAACATTGCTAATCGATATCTTTTTTAGTTTATGCAATTAATTTTAAGTATAAAAAATAATTAGCTAAAATGACAAAAATAAATTTTAAAAAAATGTTCTTAAAAGGCTATATAATTATTAAATATAGTAAAATTAAAGTTTTAAAACTGTTTTGTTTATTTTTAACCTAAATGATATTTTCTTTATTAAGCTAAAACTGTTATTTTTGTATGAAACACTTGTTAGTTTGCATATTGTACGGCTGAATCAATAAACATCTTCCTTTCAGCAATTAATGAAAACAAAAGTTCGCTTTGGACAGCCATGTTTGCTGGCAAAGCAGACTATCTTGGTAAATAGAGCTTTCAACTCTGTCTCCAGTGCCATTAAGGCAAGTAGAAGACAACAAAACATGCGTCTAAGGTAGGCAGAAGGCAGTATCGCGCAAGCAGGAGCCAACAACAAACTGTACTGGAGTTATTTAGGAGCCAGGGCAAAGGCATACAAAACTGCCTTGGAGGCAAGTGGGAAGGAGGTGGCATTGCCTTCTATGTTTAGAGCATAGTAATAGGAGGAGGCAGGTCAAAGGTAAGTACAATGAAGGCACGCTGTAGGTAGCGGCGGATAACACCAGCTTTTCAAAGTAGGTATCACTTTGTTACCGAAGTACATCTTAAACAAAATAGATTATATCTAGTTTATTTCACCTAGGTACTTCCGGAACCCCTATGTCTCATAGACGATCATTTTAGGTTGTTTTTGTTGATAAAAAGGATTTTTAAATAAAAATTAGGAGAATAACGATATTTTTTAGTAAAACCTTGAAAATAAAGTAAACTTATAAAATGTTAAATGATTTTATTTTAATTTTTTGTTTTTACAGAGTTTTTTTGTAAAATATCGGTCGGTCTTGATGACATGAATTGATTTCGAATAGATTCATTTATTTGACAGTTTTCAACGAATAATCTTACTTCAATCTAACATACATATTATGCTCTGATTTTTTAAACGAGATCAATCAGAGAATATTATTTTAAAAAAATTAAATTTAAAAGATGTCTCTTTCAAACTTATTTAGTCTGAAAAAGTCACTTTTACATCTTACGTCAATTCATTTTAAAAACTGTTTTATTTAAAAAAAACCAAGCAATTCGGCTCACAAATATTTTAACCATTGAACAAATAATGCGATCATACAAACATTTAAATTTCTTAATGCACATTAAAAGACGTGAACTATTAATACATTTATGGTTTATTAAATAAATATTTATATTTTGTATATTGCTTAACGTGCGGTGCGGAGTCAAACTTTCGTAAAAACTTCACCTCTGCCACCAATAGCCCACAAAAGTTTTTTATCAAAGTATATCCACAGTGTTTCAGGAGGTATATATGACCCCCCACCCAAAGTTGCGTTTTTTCAACAATTCTCTACTTGAAAGATTTCTTATTGGGTATAACAATTTAAGTTACAAAATATAGACTCTAAGAAAGCAGATACTTTTTACTTTAATTTGATACTATGATTATTAAATGAATGCTAATGAAACATTGACTCCAATTAACAGTATATGCAAATTATGCGCATTTAGTGCCAACGAGCTTCATAAAGCTTTTTCATAACGTTGTGATAAAGAAGCTGCCGTTTTGCTTACGGGCAGCTCAACTTAAAATATATTGCCTTGAATACTTGATTTTAGCCATTTGAAGCGGAAAGAACTTCAGAGCTCATCCCATTAAATGAATTCCTGGAGCAAAGATACGGAGCTCCAGAGCTTCGCCCATTAAATAATCAATTTTAAGCTTATTTAAGCTTGAAATACATTTATTGTTACCCTAATTGCATTTTTAAATGTATTTCTAGCGTATTAAAAAAGTTTCGAAAAAAAAAATTCTAAAAAAATTGACAAAATAATATATGGATCACTCTTTGATTTTTCATGAAATTAGTATAAAAATAGGGCAAAGCTCCGGAGTTCTGGAGCTTCGGGGGTTTCTCCGGAGCTCCTAAAACTAGAGCTCCGGAGCACATCGCTAAAGATAAATTCTCTCAGGGTGAAAATAGGTGAGTGGTAAAGTAACCACTCGTTCTTTGAGAAAAAATCACGTGCAGAGAAACACATGACGCAACTAAATAAATATTGGTTACATAACCGCTGAATTTTTTTTAATTTTTCTCACTCGCGGGTTTATTGTTTATTTCTTCCTGGCGGAGAGCGGTTACGCCCTTAATTTCAGCCTGGAAGACTTTAACATCTTAGTCTATGGTATTTGTGACTTATTACACAAGCAAAAAGCATGAGTTTTGTATGAGACATAATTTTAAAACAGTAATTTTGAACTTTACCACGAATTTTTTACAAAAAATGTCTGTAGCGATGCATAAGAGTTTTGTAATTTCTCGTGAAACACATAAATCAAAATGAAAAAACTATGAAACGGATTTTAAAATTCTTTTGTCTAAAACTTTTTTGAAAATTTTACTAAAGTCTTCAAAAATGAAAAAAAAACAAAAGAAATGTGCTGCACAAGCATTTAATCTTTCTATGTTTAAATTTAATACAACAAAAAATTTATGTTATGAAAAAGTTTTTACAGTATTTTTTAGTTACCAGAGCGCAGTCTGAATGTTTAAAATAATGAAAATCAATTGAGATTTCAAAAAAATTTTATTTAGTAATAAAACGTTTTTAAACGCATAGATAAATAAGTTTTTTTTTTGTTTTTTATAATTATTTTGAATGTTGTGATCTAACTCATTAATGTAAAAATTTGTTAACAGTAAATATTTTTCTTTATATAGCATAAATTAAGAATTGGTTTCAGTGTAACACAGAAAAAAGTGGAATGTCAGAATTGATAAAAATTTTTGGCTGAGAACTAGGATGCAATTTTATGGGTGGACTCGTGACGCTATTACGCGTTTTAATGCTTATACTAAGGCTATGCTATCGTCCAAAGTTTTTCAACTCAACTTTCTGAATTAACTTTTTATCACATCTCATTTTTTTGAAATAATTATATGTGAATGTATTTCTAATCGCATTTTTTATAAATAATTTTTTTAATATAATAGCTTTATTACAAACAAAAATTATGTTTTAAAATACAATTTATTGTGTATTTTTTGCATATTATTTTAAGATAGAATATTATGCATATATGAATACATTTTCTTTATTTTAATTACGTATTAGATGTAGAACCTAAGTGCACTAAGGAAAAATAAATCTTTTAAGAGTTAACAAGTTGTTTCAAGAGTACTGCTTGGTCCCACCACATTAAAAATTTTGATTTCGTTTCGGGACCGCGGACCCATATTTTGTTATGCTAGGTAGGTCTATAAAACTATTTAAATTTTTCAACAAAAAACAGTTTAATATTAAAGATTAAATACGATACCTTAACATTTCTTTACTAAAGTACTAAATTTAGAACAAAAATAACATTTTTAAAAGCTAAATTTAACTAATATTTATATATTTTGTAAAAAAAACGGAAATTAAAAAAATATACATTTTAATTTCTTTTTTTAAACGACATAACCGCACAATTTTACTGGTAATTGGTGCACTCATGTCTCCTGTACAAACTTACGAGGTCACCCAAATATAGATCTTCTAACGATAGTGCTCAAAAAGTCGTAAAAAACGACAAAATGTTTATTGGAATTATCATCTTGTTATCGGAATTGGAATTATCATTTTAATGGAAAAATGTTTCAACTAATAACAAATATATTTTTGTAATTATTTGGTAATTTTTAAAATTATACATTTTTATACTACTTTGAACATGTTACTAAAGTTTTCAACTTCTACTCAGCTTCTTAATTCAACATAAGTCACCAATTTTTGTAATTAGGATTGGGATTTTGATAAAACAAAAAAAGTTATTTTGTATGTCTATTCTTATATTGGAAACATTCCTCTGTACTAATAACGAAATCTTAAAGGCTTCAAGACGCTAAATCTATCAAAAGAAATTTGCCGGAATAATAAATAAAAAGGTAAACAAAATATATAATAAAATATGTAAAAAATTTATTGCAAATTAAAACAAAAAGCAAATAAGTGTAATAAAACAAGTCATATTTACTCATAAACACAAAAATTAAAAAAAATATCACAGATTTTATTTTTAATATAAGAAATCCAGTGTGTAACCAACTAAAATTAAAATCTTTCAGGTTGAAATTAAGGGTGTAACCGCTCGCCGTCAGGAAGAAATGAACAATGAACCCGCGATGCGATAAAAATAATAAAAAAGTGATGTCAGGGATGATGTAACCAATTATTATTAAGTTGCGTCAGGTGTTTCTCTCCACGTGATATTTTCCCAAAAAACAGGTGGTACTTTACCACCCAGCTATTTTCACCCTGATAGAAATTATATTTAGTTAAGTCTAAGTCTTTTTCCAGTTTTTTACTTGTTTTAAGCTTAGTTTTACTTTACAGAAAAGAGTACAAAACATATAAGTTAAATTCATATAATATTTACTTTAGTGTCTGAACTTTGAAGTAATAATTTTAATTAAAATCACTCTAAAATTTTGGTTTATTTAGTACAAAATTATCATCAGTGATATAAACCAGTCGAATTCCTCAAAATTAGGCGTTTCAATGAGGCTCAAAATTTTGTTTTTAATAGTTTGTTACGTCTTGATGATGATGATGTTAAATTGGACGGCTATTTTGGATATAAAAATAAACTCAACTATACATACAAACATTTGGTTTTTAGATTTTGAAAAAAAAATTAATCGAAAACAAATCAAACTTTAAAGACATAAAAACGAATCATTGACTATTTTATTATTTTTAGAATTTTGTATATTTTTTATTGAAGTTATTGCTAAGTTTCGGAGTCAAACCCTGGGTTTGAAAATGCTAGCAGGACAGTGATGCACTGACACTTTTTATGAAACAAAATTTTTATTAATATATATTTACCAGAAAAAGCAAATTAAGGTCGAACGGTACAGTTATGATACCCTGTCGGTTTTTATGAATAATTCGTGCCGTACGTGACGGACAGAAGCCAACTATATGTGTGAGGAAGAGTATTTTTTCCGGTCTGTTTGGTATCCTTAACATTTTTGGTGTACCATTCCACGTCGAGATATGCTTCGTTGAAAAAAGACATTTTAAAACAGTTTTTCTCAATTTAACAGAACCAGAGTTAATATTACGTAATAAAAATTTAACTCACGTTAGATAAACCAAATGTACATGCCCACAAAAATTTTTAGCGAAATCCCTACTATTGAAGTTTTTTAATTTCGTTTTATTGCTAAAATTGTTGAAATAAAAAATAAAAAGAAGTGATAGTAGAGATTTCGTTAAAAACTTAAAAACTGGCTCGGAATTATGATACAACTGCTGTGTTAAAAGTTAAGAGCAATCTAATTCCTATAAAATGACTAAACTTTTATTTATAGTTTTTTGATTTGACGTTGGGTAACAACATTTTGAATTGTTTGTTTAAAACTATCTTTTACGAAAGCAGCTCAAACGGAGCATTAGCCGAGTGGTTAGAGCGTCGGACCCAAAATCCCGGAGCTCTAAGTTTGAGTCCCCTGGAATATTTGTAACCTAAAGAATGTTGTTTTTCTTTAATTTTTTAACTTTTCAATTAAAAAAGTGTTCATTATTCAATACTGTATTCTAAAGGGGTAGATAGGTCAAAAAAGTATCTATACTAGATTTTTAAATGAATAAAAACATTTTAAATATCGATGAAAAGTTCTATAAACTATCACTAAATTAATTTTATGACATTTTAAAACAAATAATTTGTTTTTCGCTAAAATATAAATATCACAACCAAAAAAATACTAAATTAAAACTTTTGTACAAAACCTAGAGTTTTTCCCACCTTTTAATGCCAAAACTTATTATAATACAGAAATAAACTTATTTTTTTAAAATTATATTATTTTTAATTAAACAAAATACATAGTAAGCTCTTTTTTAAGCTCTTTTCTTCTTTTCACCCATAAACTGGTTTTTATTTAAAAAACATGCCTACTGTTTAAAATTTGTTGCAAATATTGTTAGATGTTTTAAAAAATCTTCTTTATGCCTGAAACCATGCTTGCAGAATAGTAAACGCGCAACCAAAAAGATTTGTGAATTGAACTTTAGCCACTTTATTTTGGTTCGTGGGGATAAAAAGTTTATAAATCTCTGGAGTCCTTTTTGTACAGTTTTGTCACGTTTGGCTCAACTTAATTTTTTTTAATCCGCATTAACCAGGATTGTACCGAAAGTTTCATTTTTGATGGCGGGAGAGGCGTATTTCAAAAGAAACAAATTTCGGGCTCCCCCCCCCCAAAAAAAATATTTTTTTTCACGGGCGGCGCTTGTTTTAAAGGTTAAAAAAGCAAGATAAAGTGGGTGCCCCCCCCAATTTTAAGGGTTAAAAAGCAGGATAAACGTAAATATAAAGTTGCATAATACTCTGTTTTGGCATAATAACGTTTTATCCAACGTTCTTAAAGTAAAAATTTAAAAAGAGTACCTATATGAGAAAATTACCGACGCCGCCGCTTTAAGGGGTTAAAAATTTAGGAGAAGGGACTTGCCGAGGGTTTCATTTTTTTGAGTAAGGTGGGCGGATTTCAATACAAAAAAATTTCGGGGAGTGGAAAGGGGACTCCGGCCTGCATCCCCCTCCCAAAAATTTTGAAAAAGCAAGGATCAATCCAATTTACTTATACTGAATTTTGAGAAGCGTATTCAACATTAAAAATTACGCCTAAAGATTTTTATTATAAATTCGCGCAATATACGAACACACTTTAAACTTATAATAAACAATAATCAAAAACAAACTTTTCTAAATTAATTTCTTTGTTTTAAATACCAGTATTTATAAATTTATAATTATTTATAATAAATAAAATTATTTTTTCAAAAAAAATCTTTTTTTAAATATATGGTTCAAAAGATCGATCTAACTTAAGAACAAGCTCGAGTTTTTTTGATGCAACAACTTGCGACTACCGTAAATTGAAGCACGTGCTTGAACTACGTCTTGTTATTTTCAAAGTCGATCTACCCCTTAGTTTAGTACAGTACGAGAACTTACTTCAGGGGTAGTTCAAGATCTTTTTGTGCAACTCAGCTCACAAAAAGTATTTTAATGCACCATTCTTGGTAAGTGTTTAATATTTCTAATTTGCCATTTAAACATTACATTAAAACAAAATTATTTAGGTTACAAATATCGCAGGGGACTCAAACTTAAGCTTCCGGGATTTTGGGTCCAACGCTATAACCACTCGGCTAATGCTCCGTTTGAGCTGCTTCATTAAAAGACATTAAACAAACGTTTTGAAATGTAATTTCTCGGCGTCAAATCAAAAAAAATTAAATGAAAGTTTAGTCATTTGATAGGAATTAGTTTGTTCCCAACTTTTAACACAGCGGTTGTACCATAATTCCGAGCCAGTTTTTAAGTTTTAAAGGAAATCTCTACTATCACTTCTTTTTAGTTTTTATTTCAAAAATTTTAGCAATAAAACGAAACTAAAAAACTTCAATAGTAGGGATTTCGCTAAAAATTTTTGTGGACATGTACATTTGGTTTATCTAACTTGAGTTATATTTTTATTACGTAATATTAACTCTGGTTCTGTTAAATTGGGAAAAACTGTTTTAAAATGCCTTTTTTCAACGAAGCATATCTCGGCGTAGAATGATCCACCAGAAATGTTAAGAATACTGAACTGACCGGAAAAAATACCCTTTCTCCCAATATATAGTTTGCTTCTGTCCGTCAGGTATAACACGAGTTATACACAAAAACCGACAGTGTATCCTAACTATATCGTTCCACCTTAATGAACTTTATTCCTTTTTTACTTGTTTTAGGCTAGTTTTGACTATACTTCAAAACATAAATTTAATCTTCATGGATAATATTTACAGTGTCTTTTACTTTGAAGTAATTATTTTAATAAATCTATTAAACTATAAAAATTTACTCTTAAATTTCGTCCAAAAATTTAATCACATCGCACTGATTTTAATACTAAAATTATTACTTGAAGTCTCAGACAATAATCAGTTCATTAAGATTGTATCCACTTAACTTATATGTTTTGTACTGATACTTTTCTGTAAAGTCTTAGAAACTTTTAAGACTGGTTAATAACTCGTGTTAAAAACCTGGACGGACAAAAGCAAAACGTACAAAAACTAACTTATACCCTGACGGTTTTTATGAATAATTCGTCCGTACGTGACGGACAAAAGCCGACTTTTTTTGTGTAGGAAGAGTCATTTTCAGTATTTTTCAGGTATTCTTAACATTTCTGGTGTACCATTCCACGCGAGATATGCTTCGTTGAAAAAAGACATTTTCAACCACTTTTTCTCAATTTAACAGAACCAGATTTAATATTACGTAATAAAAATTTAACTCACGTTAGATAAACCAAATGTACATGCCCGCGAAAAATTTTAAGCGAAAATCCCTACTATTGAAGTTTTTTAGTTTCGTTTTATTGCTAAAATTGTTGAAATAAAAACTAAAAAGAAGTGATAGAGAGATTTCCTTTAAAACTTAAAAATCGGCTCGGAATTATGGTACAACTGCTGTGTTAAAAGTTGGGAGCAATCTAATTCCTATCTAAAAATGACTAAACTTTTATTTAAGTTTTTTTGATTTGACATTTTAAGATAATTACATTTCAATACGTTTGTTTAAAACTATCTTTTACAAACGAAACTCAGACAGAGCATTAGCCGGGTGATTAAAGCGTCGGACCCAATACAAAGCTCATTTTAAATTTTCCCTGGGCATGTTTTGTAACCTA
>JASAMX010023915.1:0-10045 GCA_030248175.1 Microlaimidae sp. YZB2_3 | reverse complement strand
TGGCGTTGTTCTTCGTTCAGTTACGTATTGCTTGACAAAAATTCTTTACCAAATTCATCGTTTGAAAGAAAAAAGATTGCGTTTTATTCACACTCTATTAAAACTTTTTTGTTTAACAGTTAGAATATTAGGATAAATGTTTTTTAAAAATGATTTGTTGAGTTTGCCAGTTTCCAGGGTTTCTATCAACCTTGGGTAGGTCCGTCCGGCACGCCTCTTGCCTTGCTCACACCCTTTTCCCACTCCCGGAGGAGCTCAGCAACCGCTACGGGGTTTGCCCAAAGGTCCTCTGTTCCAAAGGTCCTCCGTTCCCAGTATCCAGGCCTACACGAGGTGGGAATGCAAAGCGAAGCGAAACAACACCTATCAACGCATCGCCTTCAAATCTGGACCAAACCGAAACCAGTCAACTCTGGCACCTTTTAAAAATGATAATTTTAGTCATTGTTTTACTTATTTAACCACTTATATATTTAAAGACTCTAATCAACCTTTTGATATTCACACCATTTTGTTTACCAATGATAGTGTATTGTATTTCAGTTTTTGTAGTCTTATGTAAATTATGTATCTGTTTTAGATTTCCTGACGAAGAAACACGCTGTTGTTTCGACACGTAGATAAATAAAAATATTTCTACTATACTGAGGAAAAAGCCTGGAAGAAACACTTTTCTTATTTAAAATGAATCCTCAGAAATCTGCAAAAATTCATCTTCATTTAATAAGTTTTATAAGCCCAAAAATATTGTATTATATTGAAATATAATTAATTACTCTAAGCAATTAATTTAGAGATGATAATGCCTTTTAAAATAAGAAAAATAGCACATTCAAAAATTCTACCATGTGAACTAAAAACCCAGAAGATTTTATTTTTTTAAATATGTAAAACCAACTTTTAAAACCTGTTAAATATTTAGTAGAATGTTGTAAGCATCAATTTAATGTGTTTACTTTATAATATAATGCAGACCTGTGCACGGTCTGGAAATGGCCCCCCCCCCGTTTTATTGGAGGATTTGCCCCCCCCCCCCGTTTTATTGCCCCCCCCCCCCCCGCCAAAAATTGAAAAAATACCCTAAAATTATGACGTCATTTTTAACCTATGATGACGCCATCATCGCGAATTTTTTGCAGTTTTTAGCTTGTTTCATTGTATTTTAAGCCGTTTTAGACCTATTTTTACCTTATTTTCGCTTTTTTGTCCCTTTTTTCCCTTTTCCCTTCTTTTTTTCTGTTTTTTCCCCTTTTTTTTCTTTCCCCCCTGCTTGCCCCCCGTTTTATTGCCCTCCTCCCGTTTCAAAAAAATTGCCCCCCATAGGTGTTTTTGGGCGGGTCCGCTAGGGAGGAGGGGTCCACCCCCTGGTGGAAGGCCAAAATTATTTAGGGAGGGGGAGTCCAGGGGGTCCGGACCCACCTGGCTTTTAAGAGGGGTCCACCTCGGGTGCGAGATTTCAAATTTAGGGGAGGGGTCAGGGCAGAGGGCTCCAATTTTGTAACAAAATTTTTTGAACTCAATAATTTAAGTGTTCTTAGGTCTAATATTGAATTTTATGTATTAAAACAGCCTATTTAGGCTTAAAAAGTGTATTTAAACACTGTTTTTAGCTAAAAACCCGTGTTTTTGACAGTAAATAAAAAATATACTTCCAAATTGGTCGGAAGCATACATGGGCACGGGGGGGGAAGTTGGGGGGTTAACCCCCATCCCCAAATTCTGAGAAGGGGGGTTTAACCCCCCCCCCAATTTTGGAAAAATGAAGAAAAAATGTCTTCAAAATGACTTCTAACTGCCCCCAAACTTAAGTTTTGAGCTCAAAATGAGTGTTTTAAGCAATAAAAAGCTCAAAAATGCAATAAAAAGGGCTTTTTGACCTAAAATTAGCGTTTTTTACCTATTTTTCCTTCAAAATCGAAAAACGATATGGGTAAAATGCACTCCAGAAAAAAAACGATATGGGTATTTTGCGTTTCTCAGATTTTAACCTCCCCCCTAATTTGGGGTTTAACCCCCCCCCCACTCCGTAGCAACTTGCCCATGTATGTGGGAGGGGGAGGGGGGTTAGCCTCGCTAGGAGGGGTGTCAGGCTGGACCGCTCTCGAGCTTTGGGGGGAAAGGGGGAGGGGGGGGGCCCCCTGAATTTTTTCTAGAGGGGGGGGGGGGTCCAAAATTTTGGCTCTAGGGGGGGTGCACCCCTCTGTCCCCCCCAAAAACACCTATGGCCCCCCGTTTTGACTGTGCCCCTCCCCCCTGATAAACTACCAGGGAGGCGGCTTGCACAGGTCTGATAATGCAGTATTTATCAAGATATTACCGTTTTTCGATGGTCTGACGGTCTGGCTTTTACCCCTTTGATTTCTGTTCGTCCGTCCGGGTGGTCCGGCTTTTACCCCTACCCCCCTAAATTCACATGAAACAAAAAACATCTTAACACCCAACCACTTAATTCAATCCATTTTTACCTACAGCAATGTGTACCAAAATTACACTATTTTATTTTATAACAATTGCTCACCACAGACGCAACATAGACCTTGGGGACTAAAAATTCAGAAAATAGACTAAATTTTACCAGGACAGTATAATTTTTAAACCAATTTATTGCGTAATCATATCATGAAATGCCCATGTTCTAAAAACGAGTAACAATTTAATTTTTTTATAAATCACACAATTTCACATGAAAATATCTTAACATAACAAATAAAAAACTCACGACAGTCATCTACATATATATAGCTCTTATTTGAGCTATCAAACGTTGTATTCCATCCAGAATTACCAAAGATATAGTCCAAAATCAAAAATGGCCAATTTGGAAAAGTGCCGAAATTAAATGCACTACCCTAGCATCATTTCCAGAGGTCAAAACGCCTAACTCTGCAAAGGAATTCCTGAGACTTCTGGCATTGAAATATAAACCATTAGTTTTATCTGTGTCGCAAGAGGGTAGCAAAAGTTCCTATGCAGTTTCAATACTTTTTCCTCTACAAAGGGCCTTTTTGAAATGCTGTCATGCAGATAGGGGTCTCCCAGGTTATTGTAACGCATATAAATTTTTGACAATGGATGTTTTTCACGATATAATATTTGATTATTTAGCAGTTTAGACTGAGTAGTCCTTTGCTCTACAGTCAATGATGGCCAAATAAAAACACCTCTGAATTTCATGTCACCCTTGAGATTAGCACCTGAGTGGGTGATGCGGGCGGTTACAGATGGAGGTGCAGTTTAATCTTTAACAATCTGGCTTTTGATCCTCTGGGTTGTCCCATTGGAAAAAAGTCAACAACAAGGTTGCTGTCTTTCTTAGTATCTCCATTCAGTTTATTTACAAGTTCATTGACACTATCAGCCTTGTTCACTGTTTCCTGCAATCCAGTATAACTGCATACTGATCGTGCTCCTTCTTGGCGTCAAGTTTTGCAATGTGGTCTTCAAACAGGCTGTTAAGAACAGGCAGGAATGAATGCTATAGCATCCATTCAACCAATGTTATTTGTAGCATCCATTTATCCAAATAAATGCCAGACCTGTACACTGCCCCCAGGGTTTTATTGGGGGGGCAATTCTAAAATGGGGGGGGCATGGGGGGCAACTTTTTTGAAACAGGGGGGCAAGGAGGAGAGAAAGAAAAAAAAGGAAAAAAAGCAAAAAACTTAGAGAAAAGCGAAAAAAAGGGACAAAAAAGCTAAAATAAAGTAAAAATAACTCTAAAACGGTTTAAAATAGATTGAAATAAGCTAAAAACTGCAAAAAATTGGCGATGATGGCGTCAGGTCAAAAATGGCGTCATAATTTTAGGGTACTTTTTTGTTTTTTGGTGGAGGGGGGCAAATCCTCCAATAAATCGGGGGAAAGGCATTTCAAGACCATGCACAGGTCTGCTACAATATCATTTATATAGATTAAAAATAAAAATGGTCCCAGTGCTGAACCTTGTGAAACTGAGCTAGTCACTTTATAAGCTGATGATACAGAATCATTTATTAAAATTTTCATTTCACGATTAGTTAAAAAGGCTTCTAACCAGTTTAAAAACATTATCTAGTTCTGAATAATTGCGCTGCACAGCAAAACTTTTGCTTAATTTTTAGGTTTTTCTTAGGCTTTGGAAAAAGTAGGCTAAGGCTTAAACTCTGGAAGTATTTTTGTTCAGTGAAATTCAGTTTTCATCATTATTTCCTTTTTTATTTTTGAACAAATAACAAAATTGCAACTTAATGCCGCAAATCATAACATTGATAAATCAAACTATACAAAAGAAAACAATAATGGCTCTAAGGCTTACAAAAAGCACTTATTAGAGCCATTCATAAACTCTTGAAATGATTTAGTGAATTCGAAACTAGGTAACCTAAGATTAGAGACCAGACATGTGCACTCCCCCCCGGGGTTAAAATGGGGGGGGCACGGGGGGGGGCAACTTTTTCGAAACGGGGGGGGGGCAAATCCTCCAATAAAACGGGGGGGCATTTTCAGACCATGCACAGGTGTGAGAGACTTTAATAAGTTATTCCATGATCAGACCTGTGCATGGTCTGAAAATGCCCCCCGTTTTATTGGAGGATTTGCCCCCCCCCCCCCCCCCCTTTTATTGGCCCCCCCCGCCAAAAATAAAAAAGTACCCTAAAATTATGACGCTATTTTTGACCTATGATGACGCCATCATCACAATTTTTTTTCCAGTTTTTAGCCTATGTCAATGTATTTTAAGCCATTTCAGACCTATTTTTATCTTATTTTCACTTTTTCAACCCTTTTTTCTCTTTTCCCCTCTTTTTTTATTTTTTTCTCCCTTTTTTTCTCTTTTTTTTTTCTTTTCCCCCTGCTTGCCCCCCTGTTTTATTGCCCCTGCATTTCAAAAAAGTTGCCCCCCCCCCGTTTAAACCCTGGGGGGGCAGTGCACAGATCTGCATGATTGATACAATCACTCTGTTTGCAAAGCAGGGTTTTCTTTTTTTACATCTATTTGCCTATCAACTAAGGCTTGTTTTAGTGTATGACCACAAGTGGGTTGTAATGTAAATGAAATCTTAAAATATTATTTATTTGGAGGTTATAAACAATGTAATATCTTAAAGCATTCATATTAGTCTGTCTTATCCCTATTGTCTTTTAATGTTTCTAAATTTAATTGAGCAAGTTTCTGTTCATAGCTTACATGTACTAATCTACATTTATTTGCATCTACATTTGCAGGGGTATTTCCTGCTACCCTCTACAAAACATAATAATAATTGCAAAAAATCAAAACTTTGTTCAAATCTTCAATATAGCAGACCTGTGCACTGCCCCCAGGGTTATAATGGGGGGCAATTCCAAAACAGGGGGCACAAGGGGGGAACTTTTTTGAAACAAGGGGGCAATAAAACAGGGGCAAGCAGGGGGAAAGAAAAAACAAAGAAAAAAAAGCAAAAAAAGAGAAAAAACAAAGGCAAAGAAAAAAAGGGACAAAAAAAGCAAAAATAAGGTAAAAATATGTATAAAATAGCTTAAATTGCATTGAAATAGGCTAAAAACTGCAAAAATTTTGCAATGATGCCATCATAATAGGTAAAAAATGGCATTTTAATTTTGGGTACTTTTTCATTTTTCCACGGGGGGGGGGGGCAAATCCTCCAATAAAACGGGGGGGCATTTTCAAACCGTGCACAGGTCTGATATAGGGTAATGCATTTAATTTCAGCACTTTTCCAAATTGGGCATTTTTGATTTTGGACTATATCTTTGCTAATCCTGGATGGAATATGACGTTTGATAGCTCAAATGAGAGCTAATTATATATAGATGACCAGACCTGTGCACTACCCCCCCGGGTTAAAAGGGGGGGGGGTGTCAACTGTCAATTCCAAAATGGGGGAGCATGGCCAAGGGGGGCAATAAAACAGTGTGGGCAAGCAGGGGGAAAGAAAAAAGAAGGGAAAAGGGACAAAAAAAGCAAAAATAAGGTAAAAGTAGGTCTAAAATGGCTTAAAATAGATTGAAATAGGCTATAAATTGCAAAAAATTCGCGATGATGGCGTCATCATAGGTCACAAATTACGTCATAATTTTAGGGTACTTTTTTCATTTTTTGGCGAGGCGGGGGGGCAATAAAACGGGGGGGCATTTCCGGACGGTGCACAGGTCTGGATGACTGTCGTGATCTTTATTTGTTATTTTATGATATTTTCATGTGAAATTGTGTGATTTTTAAAAAATTAAATTGTTACTCGTTTTTAGAACATGGGCATTTCATAATTACACAATAAATTGGTTTAAAAATTAACTGTCCTGGTAAAATTTAGTCTATTTTCAGAATTTCTAGTCCCCATGGTTCTTTCTACCTTGCGTCTGTGGTGAGCAATCATTATAAAATAAAATAGTGTAATTTCAGCACACATATTGCTGTAGGTAAAAACGAGTTGAATTAAGTGGTTGGGTGTTAAATTGTAGTTGTAAATAGTTAAAAGACAATGTTGAAATGTGAAGGGATCATAGCACTGCACTTAATCTTGATTAAGTGGGTCCTTTTAAAGTGCCAAAATTAAATGCACTTTTTCCCAAATTTTCCTCATTTTGATACCATTTGGCATTTTTTAGCTGTAAATTTTTGCCAGTTACACTTTAAACAACAAGTAGAAGCTGAAATTAAAGAAAACTGTGAAGATAATGATAGGCTTTTAAATTTTTTAAAGTAATGGTTTTTTGACTAAGAAACAATCAATTAAACATTTAATTTTGGCAATTTTCCATTTTTCTTAAAACTGATTTAATTAAACAAAAAACTACTTTCATACTGTGAAACTTTTGTGACGCAATGCAGTATTGTGAAAGCTTCAAAATGAGCTATCAAACATGAAAATCGGGCCATACAGTAAAAAGTTACATTGAAAAAACAAAAAAGTGCCAAAATTAAATGCACTATGCACTACCCTCAAAAACATGATTTGGTTTTTTTTTGCAAAAATAAAAAAAAAATTTTTGTTTCAAGAATGTTGCAGTTGGGTTTGTCTACTTTTCTGCCAGCTTTTGGAGTTATATAAGAGAAACAAAAAAGTGGAAAAAATTCCCTTGAGGAAACTTTTTTTAGTGAAAGTAATGTTCCAGTCAAAATAATGCTGAGGAAATACTGATGCGGAAATGTTTTCCATGGAAATTGTTTTAAATATATTTACACTTACACATAGATTTCTTCAGACAGTTTTCATTTCACAGCGTTCAATAGGAAACCAGTTGCAATACTAGTAAATACAAGATATTAAAAAAATTTAAAATTATGTTGATTTGAGGTAATTTTACAATGAAACCAAAAATCAGAACAGTGTAAGAAGAATGAAGTTTAAACAATTTTTTGCACTTCCTGCCACTAAACGCATTATGTGCATTTGATGCCCATTTCAGCGGGGGGGGGGGGGGTGGGGGGGGGGGGGGGGGGGGGGGGTTTTTTTTTTTTTTTTTTTTTTCTTTTTTTTCATTTTTATGATTTTTTACTGCTTTTATTATAATGTTTTTTATGAAATAAAAAATAACTCCCCAAAATTGAAAAGCAAACAAAACCATTAAAATATTTTTGTTGCAATAAAACATCACATTTAACCTATTTTTATTTTTAAAAAATACTTACCTTAAACTTGGTCTCCCTCCCCCTAGCGCCACCCAACTTACAAAGCGCTAAGGGTCCTAAATTTAGAAGCTTAGTTCGTGAGGTAGAAACCCCCTTTTAACCCCCTAACTAAAATGACAAAAAATAAATCCTGTCTATCTATGCACCGCAAAGCTGTTTAAAAACAGCGCAAAAAGTTATGTATTAACTAAAATTAAATGTGTGTTTAGGTACACTTATGTGTGTTTAGGTACAATTTGTGTTTAGGTACACTCAAGCTAACGATATGATGTCACTCACTCGCAAGCACCTATCTAGCAGTATCAGTAATACCTACAGATGCATGACCAGCATGGATTTGGTTTACCTGCAGCCTTTAGTCATTTCTCCATATGCAACAGAATTATACGATACCACAACTGCAATAATTTGTCAAACTAAGACAAAACCTAATACACCTTAACTACATTTTTTATAATGTCATATCTCCATCCTCCCATATTTGCATTACCATTAGCTCATAAAACTAATCCTAATTTTATAAACCCTAAATCAAATTTAAAAAAAAAAATAATAATAGTTGCTTTTAACCATCGCTTCTCTTCATTCAGCAAACCGCTAGTATCACTATTAGCATGTATATCTTTAGCTTAGTTTTCTACCAACCCTTTTTTTTTTTAAAAAAAAAAATTGCTTTTATAAGTATACTACATTACAAAAACCTCTCACAAATCCCGCGATGTGGGTGGGGCTTTTAGCCAAAAAATTATTATAGTTATCAAATGTTCTTCTGGTCAGTTATGCATCATAGTTCAAATAAACTCAATCTCATCACATTAACCAGAGAACGGTGTTGATTTTCTAGGTTTTTTGGACGGTAAGACAGGGCTTAAATTCTGTAGCCGGCCCGCATTAACAAAACAAAACAAAAACAAAATTAAATGTAATTTTTACATCTAAACGTTTTTAGCTTGTTTGGTTTTTCTTTTAAAGACCTGCATCATGAATTTTGACGTGGCTTTACTTCTTAATTTTGGAATAATATTGCAATTTGTAAGCTAATTTAATTTTAACCATTTTTTAAGTGTTATGATATTTTTGTGTTAGATATCCAGACCTGTGCACTACCCTCCCCCCCTAGGGGTTTTGTTGAGGGGCACGGTGGGGCAATTTTTTTAACATAGGGGGACAAGCAAATGAAAAAAAGAAGGAAAAAAGATACAAAAGGCAAAATTTAAGTAAAAAATAGGTCTGAAATGGTTTAAAACATTGAAACATGCTAAAAACTGCAAAAATTTTGCGATGATGGCGTCCTAATAGGTCAAAAATAGCGCCATAATTTTGGGTTCTTTTTCATTTTGGGGCGAGGGGGGCACACGCACAGCCATGGGTGTTTTGGAGGAGGAGAGAGGGGTGGGTGCACCCCCCCTAGAGCCAAAATTTTGGACCTCCCTAGAAAAAATCCAGGGGCCCCCTCTCCCCCCCTAAAGCTCAAGAGCGGTCCGGCCTGAACCCCCCCCCCCCCCCCCTTAGCGAGGCTGACCCCTCCCCCCCCCCCCCTCCCCCGACCAATTTGAAGGTATATTTTTTATTTTACTGTCAAAAACACGGTTTTTTAGTTAAAAACAGTGTTTAAATACATGTTTTTAGGCCTAAATAAGCTGTTTTAATACATAAAATTCAATTTTAGACCTAAAAACATAATTTATACATTAGAACTGTAAAACTGAACCCCCCCTACTTCCCTCAGTTGAAATCTCGCACCCGAGTAGACCCCCCTAAAAAGCCAAAAAGTATGGACCTCCCTGGACCCCCCCTAAAACTATCAGGGCTACTTTCAAGATTCAACCCCCTAAGGATAACGAAAACGTATCAGCACAGACACTAATGCCTCAAATTTAATATGGCACAAGTGAAAATAATAAGCCGCAGCTCACCAATAAACTGGCAATTACCTTCTCTAATGATAAGTTTAACCAATATCACAATAATAACGGCAATTAGCTAATAACGTGGAATCCAAAAATGGTATATTATTTACTTACTGTACTTCGCGGTATTTTTTTTTATAATGCCAAAACAACAATATAGCTATGTGATACAATACATAATAACTAAGATACATAATATTAATAATTTAGTTCCGCGATAAACTAAAAATAAGGGTTTTTAGTTTAATGAAAAATGTATAGTTTTTAATAAAATAGATCTAAATAATAAAGAAAATGATAATCACTTTAAATGTATTAAAATTATATTAAAATACATGATGAGAATGATTTAGGATCATGAAACATCTTATTTACAAAAATTATCAAAATTGTGAAGGAATTCGCAACAAGCAATAAAGAAAGAGCAAACTTTGAGTAATAACTGCAGTATTTCTATAAAAATATTAAAAATAAATAAAGATTTTTTTATTTTTAAAACCTTTGCTTTTTTCATTGATACAAT
>JASAMX010023912.1:0-11967 GCA_030248175.1 Microlaimidae sp. YZB2_3 | reverse complement strand
GTAATTTTTCGCGATTAATGTTTTAATTTTGCACCGCGTTTTGTTGTTCTTCACAAAATAAAGCTATGAATAAGCTGTGTTAATAAACGAAAAAAATATTTTTATTATACATTATAAACGTAAAAATAGAATGCACATTTTGAGCCCGCCAAAAGCATTACCGTACGTATAAACCACATTACACAAAATAGCCAGTGTGAAATACGAAATAATAATGTAGCTGGTTTTAAACTCGTGAACTTAATTTCATAATGTGACATTATGAAATAAATAATTTGCATACGGTGTCGAGAATCCGATTGTACGTTTAATAAAATGAATACTACCTACGTGCAGCTTTTTCTTGAGAGGTTTTCCCACCAAGAAACAATTTTGCCTGTTTTTTATAGGCACCTTGCACTGGAACTCGGTTTATACATGAAGTATGCAATATACATAAGTGTCACCATAATGGATAATTACCGTCCCTCCTACTCATCTTTCGTAGTATGCAGATCAACGGACCGAAATTTCGCACCTTTTCGGTCTGTTGATTTGCATACTACGAAAGATGAGTAGGAGGTACGGTAATTATCCATTATGGTGACGCTTATGTATATTGCATACTTCATGTATAAACCGAGTTCCAGTGCAAGGTGCCTATTCAAAATCCGTTATATATATTTTCGTTACGGGAGATCACCAGGATGCACCAAGCAACTGCCCTATGCTCACACAAAAATTTGCATAATTACGTTTTATGCGAATTTTACAGTGCACTGCGATTCGCAACCGAGCCATTTCATAGTTTCTAAATCAATTTTATACGGTAAATTATTTAAAATACAGCAAATGCGACGTATAATTACGCAGAAACTCATACATTATTACGTAGTTTAATCACAGGAAAAAATTTAAAGTTAATTTGTATTAACTAGCACATATCACGCAGATTATTCGTTTACCACATTATGTACCAAATTAAGTTATGGCTCCTTGACTATTTCACAGCTATTAGGGGGCTGAGAAAATTTAGTTGGGCGGACCTCCTGGATTTAACTTCAAAAAATGTCGCAATTTTAATACTGGAATCCTCAAATTTTTAAGACAGGAAGGTGAATATAACCTAAAACCCTCGCTACATATAAAAAAAATCCATTGGTGAGTATGAATCAAAAAGCCAACAATAGATAATATTTGCCCATCGTTTTTTATAGAATTTTAAAGTTAATGGTTGACGTTGACTCCATTCGCTGTTTTGCATTAATACCTAACTTTGTTAATATACAGGTCACATCCGTGTTTTACACAAGGGGTGAGAGCGGGAGGGAGGTCTATTACCCACCAATTGATTTTCAAGTTCTTTTCTTCAGATTAGGTTCAAAAACAACATAAACCAACTCTAAATATTTAAAGAACTAAACATCTTTTTTACCATTTTTATTATAAATCTTAACATAATAACAATAAGCATGGCCACTAAATGCAAAACAATCTAACTATTTACACACCCAAATCGAACAAATACTTTTGTTTTTTTTAGTTTGACTATAAAAATTGATCAGTTTATCATTAAATAATATTAATTTAAAATAATGCATTTATTGTCAAAGCAAACTAATATTGTTAATTTGTAAATTAAATTTCATTAAAACGCTTGTCTTTCCAAAAATAATGTGTACTGGAAAAACATTTATAGTGAGCCTATCTAGCCACTGAAACGGTTAATTTATACGGTAATTATGTACACTACTGATGTTCTTACCCTCTAATTTCATGATCCAGAGCTCCATCCATTTAAAACAGAGCTCAATCCAAAGCTCCAACTCTTAAATAAACAATTTAAAGTTTTTTTTTAAACGTGACATATGTTTTAGAATATTTTACCTGCATTTTCAAAACTATTTTCATTGTTTTAATAAGTTTTTATGCAATAAATAATTTATTGCACTACTCTTTTATATTTATGAAAATAGTGCAAAAATAACGCAGAGCTCCGAGGAATATCAGCAGTGTGCATCTAGAATTCCATTGTGTACAATAATATTATTGTTGTATAAATCGATCATTTCTTTGGCCTAGAATATGCCACTTTATTTTTTTCAAGACGTTTAATAAAAGTTACAAACATGCAATCCCTTTTTTTAATAAAGCATAATTCATTTTATATAAAAGTTTACAAAGATATAAAAACGCATAAGCTGTTTGAATCTCTTGGCAAAACAAAAAATTGCATAAATTTTAAGTGCAAAAATTCTTGTGATTTAGCACAGGATTTCATTTCTTTGTAAATATTTACAAACAAACAAAAAAAGTTTGTAACATTTATAAAACATTCCACAAGACGCATAATTTTTGTGCAGAATTGAATACAGGAACAAAAATATCAACTTTGATTGCATTATCTGACAATATTTTGAAATTTTTTCATTACAAATATAATATCAGTCCATAAACTAAAATTAATAAAACATAGCACAAATTCTTACGCATAACTAATTATAATTATGATTTTAAAATACAATGTCAACATGGTAAAAAATATACAGAAAACCCACGTTGAATCTGATTTTTCATTGAAACAGTTTTAAAGGTTTTTATTTTTTTTCGCATTAATTGAATTAATTATTATTATAAAATGTTTTTTTTTATAATTTTTTTCCACTATCGTCCATTTAATTATTCAGATTTAAAAACGACACAATAATTAATGTAAAAATCAGGAAATAGTAACGAAGGAAAATTGAATTTATTGCTATATGTTGTTTAACATTAAATTTTACGAGTAAATAAAAAGTATTGAGTAAAAAAATCTACATACATAGCCGTTACCTATTAGAAAACAAAAGAAAAATAACTTTATGGACTTGAAACTTTATATATTTAAAAAAAGCTAAAATATCTCTTTGGGCGTTTTGAAGTAGTTTCATTAGTTCAATTTTTAAAATTGACTAATAATAAGCAATCAAAATTAAATAAGCTCGTGTATACCTGGTAATAATTTTTTTATGAATGCGGTTGAAAAATTTAATGTTAAATTTCTTACTAACACAGCTTATCAGTAAAAACCGTTTTAACATGACATACACATCTATCACTTAAAATGTAAAACTTTTGTTCACTGAAAATTTTGCCTTATTGTGGTCATATATCAATATTGGTTTGGTTTCTCGTGCACCCAGTTGTCGACTAAACGACCAACTGTCTGTAATTGTCTTTGCAGTTTGCTATGCTTTAAATCAATATTTATTCAATTATGGAATAAAAATTTTCAATTATGTGAAATGATTTTAATGCTTTTAACAAGAGAAAATTTTTTAGAATTATCTTTAGAATACAATAATATTTCTACAATTAACAATAATATTTCTGCAACTAGCAAGTATCTGAAAGAATAAAAATGACTTCTGCAATAAAAGTAAAAACCAAGAAAAATATACTGCCCGAATATTTTTGAGATAATTTTATAGTCTTCTATTAAACAAAATATATACTTCGAAAAAAATCTCCAATGTCAGAACCAAAAAACTATTCGCCCCTCAATTTAAGAAGCAATTTCATTATAACAAATTAGCTTCACCATTTCAGTGAACACAAATTAAAATAAGATCTTAAGAGTGTACCCTTTTTGTACTCTTTTTAAATTAAGATCGCACTACAACGTACGAAAATACATCAAAACAATTTTTGTAAAAATCAATCAATATTTAATACCGATAAATAGTGATTTTCGCCTCAAAATATCCTAAGGGTGAGCGATTGTTAACAGAATTTCTAACAAGCAAAATCATAAATATTTTAAAACAAACACATTTTCAGGTATAAAAATCACACAATGCTTCAAAGTTAAAAGAACTTGCAACAAATTCCAGAGAACCTACAGAAACTTCACGGGTAATTCTGATGAACTCAAAACGAAAACATTTTCTAAAAAAGTTTACGCAAAAAAAAAGAAAAAATGGTTAATTAAGTTTGCATTTTTTCAATTAATTTTACACAAGAGTTCACCACAATGAACATAATAATAATTAAACCTTTTAATTTGAGAAAAACGCTGTAACAAGATTTTAATATTTGACTGAAGACTTTATTAATTAATTACCAACATGTAACTTCACACTTTCTGTCAATAAACTTGAGTAATAAATTAAAATAGCAATAAATCCTGATTCTATTTTATTAAAATATAAGTAGAGTTTTAACACTGATGACTTAGTAGCAGCTTTAGTACGAGTGCACAATGTTACATCGCTAGCGAAAAAAAACTTAATAAAAACAGAACAAAAACTATAGCAGGATGTAGCTAAGATTTCCAGCTGCACACCACTATACCTTTCGCCTAAATCCAGTTTTAATACTTTAATCGGTTGGGTTCACTCATCAGTGCACATTTTTTTTCACAGACTTTACTTTACTTCTTTTCCGCCAATGAGGATTTCCTAGACGCTGGTTGGCCTTTCGGGCGGGCGGGGGAGGAGCCTCGCGAATTCAATTTCTGATTTTCTAACGGCGGAGGGAATAGGCTTGAATCAATATCTAAAATTCAATTTTCTTGTTTTTAAATTAATAAATCTTTTTTTAAAAACAGGTACGCTCCGGAGCTCCTAAGTTTAAAGCTCGATGGTACATTATAATACTATGTAATACAAAATAGAATTACTACTAGCTAAATACTTACCGATAGCGCAAGAGTTCTTCCAGAAAGTGTACGTGCTAAAGGTTTCCGGTGAGGTGAAGCGGGTCTGTAGTTCGCAGGCAGATGGGGAGGTGGCCGTCCCGCGCTGGGAGCGGACGAGCGGTGGGAAAATGTGATCCACCAGATCGCTCGTCATGCTCACGTAACTAAAATTTTAATTTTAAATAGTCAGTATACATTTTTTTACAATTTTTAAAATTTGTTTTAAATTTTTAAAATTATATCTTTGAAAATTCATGGTAGTCGAATTTCTGAGCGTTTTAAAACCAAGAAAGTGAACGCGTATAGATCAAGAAATTGGTGTAGCTTGGTATTTGGTTAGTGCATATACGTATATGCACGGGATATAAAAGGGTTAAAGATTAGCTCGCAAGTTCTTTCAAAGTGTGGCAAGAGGGTTATCCAGAATTTTTAAAGATTGAATTCTTACTACATTCAAAATTAACTTTTTATGTCTAAAATTAGTGTTTTCAGCAATAAAAAACTAAAAAATGTAAAAAAAACATGTTTCTGATTTAAAATTAGTGTTTTTAACTTATTTTTCCTCAAAACAAATAAAAGAAAATGATTGAATTTTACTGCGCAGTAAACGAGCAAATTGAAATGTTTAAAGGTGGTACGGAAGCTATTATGCGAATTCTATACAGTACAACGCACCACCTAGGTATGACCTAGGTGAGACGTGGAAGTAACTGCGGTGAAGTTTATAAACCACACTAGTCAGACGACGATACCACCACCGTGGAGTGTGGATTCCACCGTTTTAACGGACAAAAAAACGATTAGGAGAACAATTAGAGAGAAAAAACCCTTTCACAGTTTAAAATAAAATTGTGGAAAAATAATTAAAACCTACGTAGTACTGAAACCTTTAGTAAGTTCGTGCCGGATTTCTCCCTTGTGATTAATAGAAAAAATGCGCGCCGGAGGAAAGCCGCAGTACTGATAAGCCCACACGTCCTGCAATGATAAAAATCAAGAGAAATAAATAAAATCACAAATACGTCATAATTATCATTGATATCATAATCATGGGTGGCGCGGGAGCGCCACGGGGCGATTTAGCCCCGTGGCGCCGCGCCAACCATAATTAGAGAACGTGGGTAAATTTTGAAATTCAGAACCTTCTTCTTCTTCTTCTTCTTCTTCTTCTTCTTCTTCTTCTTTTTCTTTTTTTTTATTATTCCAACGCTCCATTCTTAAAAACGATATTCTTTCCTCATTCGTTACTGATTGATCAAAAATAAACATGGGCTCATTAGAAAGAAGAAGATTTAGCAGAGCTTTATAGAAGGAAAGTTAAAAATATTCAAACATTAAAAAACAATTTTCAATGCAAAAAAACTAACATTAATAATGTTGGCGAACCTGAAAGCGATTATGCGGAGTTCTTACCTGTTCTAATATTTGAAATTTTTGCTTTATTAAATACATCCGCACTTAATTTATCATGTTATTATTATTATGATATCAATGATAATAAACCTATTTGTGATTTTATTTATTTCTCTGACTTTTTTATCATTGCAGGACGTGTAGGTTATCAGTACTACGGTTTCCTCCGGCGCGCATTTTTTCTATCAGGATCACAAGGGACAAATCCGGCACGAACTTACTAAGGTTTAGGTATTACGTAGGTTTTAATTATTTTTCCCACAATTTTATTTTAAATTGTGAAAGGGTTTTTTCTCTCTAATTGTTCTATTAATCGCTTTTTTGTCCGTTAAACGGTGGAATCCACACTCCACCGTGGTGGTATCGTCGTCTGACTAGTGTGGTTTTCCCCACCCTGCGAGCATTCTCTACCTAGCTCATACCTAGGTGGGTGCGTTGTACTGTATAATAATCGCAGTAATCGTTTCCGTACCCCCCCCACCTTTTAAACATTTCAATTTGCTCGTTTACTGCGCATTTCATCATTTTCTTTTATTTGTTTTGAGGAAAAAATAAGTAAAACACTAATTTTAAATCAGAAACATGTTTTTTTTACATTTTTCAGTTTTTTATTGTGAAAAACACTAAATTTACATAGAAAGTAATTTTCAATGTAAGCAAGAATTCAACTCCTTAAAAATTCTGGAAATAACTCCTCTTGCCACACTTTGAAAGAACTTGCGAGCTAATCTTTAACCCTTTATATCCGTGCCATACATTACGTATATGCACTAACCAAATACCAATAGCTACACCAATTTCTTTGATCTATACGCCTTCACTTTCTTGGTTTTAAAACGCTCAGAAATTTGACTTCCATAAAAATTTCGAGGATATAATTTTAAAAATTTTGAAACGTTTTTTAAAAATTGTAAAAATGTATACTAACTATTTAAAATTAAAATTTTAGTTACATGTGCATGAGACGAGACGATATCCAGTGGGGGGCATTTTCCCTCCCCGCGTCCGCTCCGAGCGCGGGAACAAAAGGGTCCCCATCTGCCTCCGAACTACAGACCCGCTCCGCCCTCACCGGAAATCTTTCACGCGTACACTTTCTGGAAGAACTCTTGCGCTATCGGTAAGTATTTAGCTAGTAGTAATTCTATTTTTGTATTTACATAGTATATAATTTACCCATCGAGGTTTAAATTTAGGAGCTCCGGAGCGTACCTGTTTTTAAAAAAAGATTTATTAATTTAAAAACAAGAAGGGTGAATTTTTGCAATTTGATTACGAGGCCCCTCCCTCCGCCGTTGGAAAATCAGCCCCCGAATTCGCGAAGGCTCCTCCCGGGCCCGCGGGAAGGGCCTCCCGGCGTCTAGGAAATCCTCATTGAGCAGAACAGAAGTAAAGTTGAATTCTGTGAAAAAAATGTGCACTGATGAGTGAACTCAACCGATTAAATTATTAAAACTGGATTTAGGCGAAAGGTGCAGTTGCATATACAGCTGGAAATCCTTAGCTACATCCTGCTATAGTTTTTGTTCTGTTTTTATTACGTTTTTTTTTCGCTAGGAAAAAAAAAATTTGCACTCGTACTAAAGCGTCTTCTACGTCCATTCAGTGTTAAAACTCTACTTATATTTTAATAAAATAAAATAGGATTTATTGCTATTTTAATTTATTACTCAAGTTTATTGACAGAAAATATAAACACACATGTAATTAATTAATAAAGTTGTCCAGTCAAATATTAAAATCTTGTTACACATTTTCTCAAATTAAAAGGTTTAATTATTATTATTTCATTGTGATGAACTCTTGTGTAAAATTAATTGAAAAAACTGCAAACTTAATTAACCATTTCTTTTTTTTTGCGTAAAATTTTTTTTCAAAAACCTTTTCTTTCAAGTTCAATTTACAGGTAAAACTAGTGTAGGTTCTATAAGAAACTGTTGCACTTCTTTTAACTTTGTAAGCATTGTGTGATTTTTATACCTGAAAATGTGTTTGTTTTAAAATATTTTATGATTTTGCTTGTTTGGAATTCTGTTAACAATCGCTCACCCTTAGGATTATTTTGAGGCGAAAATCACTATTTATCGGTATTAAATATTGATTGATTTTTACAAAAATTGTTTTGATGTATTTTCGTACGTTGTAGTGCGATCTTTTTAATTTAAAAAGAGTACAAACAGGGTACACTCTTAAGATCTTATTTTAATTTGTGTTCACTGAAATGGTGAAGCTAATTTGTTATAATGAAATTGCTTCTTAAATTGAGGGGCGAATAGTTTTTTGGTTCTGACATTGGAGATTTTTTTCGAAGTATATATTTTGTTTAATAGAAGACTATAAAATTATATCAAAAATATTCGGGCAGTATATTTTTCTTGGTTTTTACTTTTATTGCAGAAGTCATTTTTATTCTTTCAGATACTTGCTAGTTGCAGAAATATTATTGTTAATTGTAGAAATATTATTGTATTCTAAAGATAATTCTAAAAAATTTTCTCTTGTTAAAAGCATTAAAATCATTTCACATAATTGAAAATTTTTATTCCATAATTGAATAAATATTGATTTAAAGCATAGCAAACTGCAAAGACAATTAGAGACAGTTGGTCGTTTAGTCGACAACTGGGTGCACGAGGAACCAAACCAATATTGATATATGACCACAATAAGGCAAAATTTTCAGTGAACAAAAGTTTTACATTTTAAGTGATAGATGTGTATGTCATGTTAAAACGGTTTTTACTGATAAGCTGTGTTAGTAAGAAATTTAACATTAAATTTTTCAACCGCATTCATAAAAAAACTATTACCAGGTATACACGAGCTTATTTAATTTTGATTGCTTATTATAAGTCAATTTAAAAAATTGAACTAATGAAACTACTTCAAAACGCCCAAAGAGATTTTTTAGCTTTTTTTAAATATATAAAGTTTCAAGTCCATAAAGTTATTTTTCTTTTGTTTTCTAATAGGTACCTTGCACTGGAACTCTGTTTATACCAGAAGTATGCAATAAACATAGCGAGTCACCATAATGGATAATTACCGTATCTCCTACTTATATTTTGTAGTATGCAGATCAACCGATCGAAATTTCGCGCGCTTTCCATCGGCTGATCTGCATACTACAAAAGATAAGTAGGAGATACGGTAATTATCCATTATGGTGACGCTTATGTATATTGCATACTTCATGTATAAACTGAGTTCCAGTGCAAGGTGCCTATAACGGCTATGTATGTAGATTTTTTTACTCAATACTTTTTATTTACTCGTAAAATTTAATGTTAAACAACATATAGCAATAAATTCAATTTTCCTTCATTACCATTTCCTGATTTTAATAAATAAATAATAAAATGAATAATTAAATTCAATTAAATGGACGATGGTGGAAAAAAATTATAAAATTAAATAATTAAATGGACGATGGTGGAAAAAAATTATAAAAAAACATTTTATAATAATAATTAATTCAATTAATGCGAAAAAAGAATAAAAACCTTTAAAACTGTTTAAATGAAAAATCAGCTTCAGACGTGGGTTTTCTGTATATTTTTTACCATGTTGACATTTTATTTTAAAATCATAATTATAATTAATTATGCGTTAAGAATTTGTGCTATGTTTTATTAATTTTAGTTTATGGACTGATATTATATTTGTAATGAAAAATTTCAAAATATTGTCAGATAAATTAAATCAAAGTTGATATTTTTGTTCCTGTATTCAATTCTGCACAAAAATTATGCGTCTTGTGTAATGTTTTATAAATGTTACAAACTTATTTTTTGTTTGTAAATATTTACAAAGAAATGAAATTCTGTGCTAAATCACAAGAATTTTTGCAATTAAAATTTATGCAATTTTTTGTTTTGCCAAGAGTTTCAAACAGCTTATGCGTTTTTATATCTTTGTAAACTTTTATATAAAATGAATTATGCTTTATTAAAAAAAGGGATTGCATGTTTGTAACTTTTATTAAACGTCTTGAAAAAAAATAAAGTGGCATATTCTAGGCCAAAGAAATGATCGATTTATACAACAATAATATTATTGTACACAATGGAATTCTAGATGTACATTGCTGGCTGATATTCCTCGGAGCTCTGCGTTATTTTTGCACTATTTTCATAAATATAAAAGAGTCAATGCAATGAATTATTTTTTGCATCAAGTCTTGTTGAAACAAGGTGAGCCTCGTTTTTACAAATCAACAGGTAAAATATTTTTAAAACATATGTCACGTTGGGAAAGAAAGCTTTAAGTTGTTTATTCAGGGTTTTGGAGCTTGGGATGGAACTATTTAAAAAATGGTTGAAACTATCGATTCATGAAATTTAAAAGTAAAAACCTAAATGGTGGTCCTGACCGCTGCCTAATTTAACATTTTAAGTAGGTAAATTGACCTGCTATCAATGTTTTTCAGGTAGACAATTATTTTTGGAAAGACAAGCGTTTTAATGAAATTTAATCTACAAATTAACAATATTAGTTTGCTTTGACAATAAATGCATTATTTTAAATTAATAGTATTTAATGATAAACTGATCAATTTTTATAGTAAAACTAAAAAAAACAAAAGGATTTGTTCGATTTGGGTGTGTAAATAGTTTAGATTGTTGCATTTAGTGGCCATGCTTATTGTTATTATGCTAATTTTCATTGTAAAAATAAAAAAAGATGTTTAGTTCTTTAAATATTTAGAGTTGGTTTATGTTGTTTTTGAACCTAATCTGAAGAAAAGAACTTGAAAATCAATTGGTGGGTAATAGACCTCCCGCCCCCCCCCCCCCCAAGTGTAAAAAAAGGGAAGTGAACGGTATATTAACAAAGTTAGGTATTAATGCAAAACAGCGAATGGAGTCAACGTCAACCATTAACTTTAAAATTCTATAAAAAACGATGGGCAAGTTTGGCTTTTTAATTCATACTCACCTATGGCATTTTTTTGTTTATATGTAGCGAGGGTTTTAGTTTATATTCACCAGTCTTAAAAATTTGAGGATTCTAGTATTAAAATTGCGACATTTTTTCAATTTAAATCCAGGAGGTCCGCCCAACTAAATTTTCTCAGCCCCCCTAATAGCTGTGAAATATTCAAGGAGCCATAACTTAATTTGGTACATAATGTGGTAAACGAATAATCTGCGTGATATGTGCTAGTTAATACAAATTAACTTTAAATTTTTTTCTGTGATTAAACTACGTAATAATGTATGAGTTTTTGCGTAATTATACGTCGCATTTGCTGTTTTTTAAATAATTTACCGTATAAAATCGATTTAGAAACTATAAAATGGCTCGGTTGCGAATCAGTGTGCAATGTAAAATTCGCATAAAACGTAATTATACAAAGTTTTGTGTGAGCATAGGGCTGTTGCTTGGTGCATCCTGGTGATCTCCCGCAACGAAAATATTTATAACGGATTTTGAATAGGCACCTTGCACTGGAACTCGTTTATACATGAAGTATGCAATATACATAAGCGTCACCATAATGGATAATTACCGTACCTCCTACTCATCTTTCGTAGTATGCAGATCAACGGTCTAAAAGGGGCGAAATTTCGGTCCGTTGATCTGCATACTACGAAAGATGAGTAGGAGGGACGGTAATTATCCATTATGGTGACACTTATGTATATTGCATACTTCATGTATAAACCGAGTTCCAGTGCAAGGTGCCTATAAAAAACAGGCAAAATTGTTTCTTGGTGGGAAAACCTCGCAAGAAAAAGCTACACGTAGGTGGTAGTATTCATTTTATTAAATGTACAATCAGATTCGCGACACCCTATGCAAATTATTTATTTCATAATGTCACATTATGAAATTAAGTTCACGAGTTTAAAACCAGCTACATTATTATTTCGTATTTCACACTGGCTATTTTG
>JASAMX010023911.1:0-26594 GCA_030248175.1 Microlaimidae sp. YZB2_3 | reverse complement strand
AAATAAATATAAATATAGATATTAAAAAGTCACCATTCCACCGTCGTTCAATCGCGTTTCACTTTTATTCAAACTTTATTAATACTGCAATATGCAAATCTGCAGTAGCTGCACCGCTCACCGCGCATGCCCAAAATTAACCATTTCAAGCAATCAAATTGCTCCCAGGAAACAGTTGATTGTTTGGACTTTGGATTCCCCAGAAATCAGCTAAGAAGAAATTTCTGAGTAACTTTTTGAACGGGCCGGGCAAAACAGCCCAACTTTCTCAGTACTCCCAACACGATCTCGTTTCATTACAAATACTCTAAGGGCTCTCTTCTCGCCCCTTTAATTAGTCACCTTTACGTAATCCCAACGTAGAAATTTTTGTACAAGCCATTGTCCTCATTGGCTTCGTTAAATTATTCTTATCTTTTCACTCATACAATTTATTGTTTAAATTTAATTCAATACTCAACCTCAACTAATTTCCCTTCGTAGCAGCTCCAATTCTATCAGTTGATTAGTTTGTGTTTCCGCAACTCTAATCAGTCTTTTTGCATGCTGAAGGAAAACACTCCAGTAGTCTACCTGACCCTATTACCCGACTTGACCTCAAGGTCAAGAGGGAGTGTCGTGTATTTCCCCCCTCATATAGGATAAATTAATTACCACAATTTACCTGCTCTTTTCACATTTTTAAACTGAGTTATTTTAATGGGGAAAAACCCCTGTTCTTTTTAAACAAGGAAAAGAAGTGTCCCAGTTTGACAAACAAAGGGATCACAATACCGGCTTGTCCCCTTTTGTCCATTACAATTCTAACGAACAACTGTTGCAGCCACGTTGGGTTTATCTTTAAGTGTTTACACACAATCAGACATTTTTTACTCTTTTGCATTTATACTAATACTTTGACAAAACGTATTTTATTAGCGCCACATTTTATTCGTTTAGTACAAATAGTCCTAAATTTAATAATTTTTTTATTTTGCCAAGTGCATGAATTAACCTACTAAAACATAAATTTAAAACTGGGTTACAATTACATTTGTGTTTGTGTTTTTTTATTTTTTTTCTTGATGTATTACCAAAAATATATAATACTATATATTATATTAAGGAAAAATATGACACACAGTCTCAGAAGCGAAACTATTTGGTGCCAATTTTTGAACACTGCCATTAAGTGTTGTGCGCAAAAAATAGCAAAACAACTGTTCTTATTGAGGCATGTGTTGTGTAAATGGGCACTGCTAAAAATGTAGCAGTGTTTTTGCGCATATCCTAGCATGCTAATTTGAACGCACTGCATTTTGAAGTATACTGCACTTTTTTGGCAATCTTTTGCGCATATATGGGCATATACTGAACATAAAATAGCACAACCGCGGAAAACAAAAAAATAAACCCACTAAATAACCACTACTTAGTTTGCACACTGTACACAAAATACAAACTTTTAGTATAGACATACAAAAATAAAATCCAATGCAATACACAAAAAGATCTGTTTATGTATTGCATTGGATTTTATTTTTGTATGTCTATACTAAAAGTTTGTATTTTGTGTACAGTGTGCAAACAAAGTAGTGGTTTTTTAGTGGGTTTATTTTTTTGTTTCTCGCGGTTGTGCTATTTTATGTGCAGTATATGCGCATATATACGCACAAGATTGTCAAAAAAGTGCAGTGTACTTTAAAATGCAGTGCGTTCGAGTTAGCATGCTAGGATATGCGCAAAAACACTGCTACATTTTTAGCAGTGCCCATTGACACGACACATGCCTCAATAAGAACAGTTGTTTTGCCATTTTATGCGCACAACATTTAATGGCAGTGCTCAAAAAATGGCACCAAATAGTTTCACTTCTGAGTATGAGTGTCATATTTTTCCTTAATATATTATATAGTATTATATATTTTGGTATTACTAGAAAAATAAAATCTTGAAATCTTGAAATCTTGAAACTGCACTGTTGTTGGAATGGAGTACATTCTGGTCACATTGTCCCGTTCAGAGGGTAATTAGAGGTACGCCAAACTCAAGGGTGCCCCGCTCGCTCCCGCCCTCGCTCCCGGCCCCTCCTCCCGCCCCTCGCTCCCGCCCCTCGCTCCCGCCCCTCGCTCCCGCCCCTCGCTCCCGGCCCGCTCGCTCCCGCCCCTCGCTCCCGCCCGCTCGCTCCCCCGCCCGCTCGCTCCCGCCCCTCGCTCCCGCCCGCTCCTCCCCCCGACTCGCTCCCGCCCGCTCGCTCCCGTTTACTGTACGCTTTTTATAACGAATATTAGTTAAGTAAAAAATGTACTATGACACAAAATTATATAACAAAAGGAAGATATTTTTCTAGCCTAAGTCTAGCCTAGCCTAGCCTAGCCTAGCCTAGCCTAGCCTAGCCTAGCCTAGCCTCGCCTAGCCTAGCCTAGCCTCTTTACTGTGCGATAGCATAATGTCTAATAATACACTGCATCACGCCTAATGTCTAATAATGGATTTTCCTAGCCTAGCCTAGCCTAGCCTAGCCTAGCCTAGCCTAGCCTCGCCTAGCCTCTTTACTGTGCGATAGCATAATGTCTAATAATACAAATCCATCTTCCTTTTGTTATATAATTTTGTGTCATATGTACATTTTTATTAAACTAATATTCTGTTATAAAAATGCGTTTACGTTTTAAACGGGAGCGAGTCGGGCTGGGAGCGAGTCGGGCTGGGAGCGAGTTAGGCTGAGAGAGTTGGGCTGGGAGCGAGTAGGGTAGAGAGCGAGTCGGGCTGAGAGCTTGGGCTGGGAGCAGTAGGGCTGGGAGCGGTTGGCTGGGGAGCGGTCCCTGGGCTGGGAGCGAGTTGGGCTGGGAGCGAGTTGGGCTGGGAGCGAGTTGGGCCGGGAGCGAGTCGGCGGGAGCGAATCGGGCCATACCGGGCTGCAACAGTTGTTCGTTGGATTGAAAAATGCCCCCCATTAAGTAAACACTCAAATCACGAGAATCTGACGTTACTTTATCAAACAAATACTCGGTACTAAATCAAAACCAATTTGTTGATAAAGTGACATCAGATTCTCGTGGTTTTGGATGGTTACTTAATTAGGGGCATTTTTTAATCCAACAAAAGCTGTTACAGCCACGTTGGGTTTACCTTTAGTATTGAAATCATTCAATTGATATTTTTTTCAATTAATAAATCAATAAAAATTACGCACTCCAGCTTCGTATGGTCGTCACCAGAAATAAAAAAAACACACTTTAAAATTTTTTTGTGAACTGATTTTTTCAAAATTAAAAAAAAATAGAGCTTCTACGTTAAGTGCGCGTTTCTCGCTGAAAGTCTAAATTGAACTTTAGACTTTTCAGGGTAATTTTTATTTTAAAATTTGTCACATCACACCTATTTTTCTGAAAAAAATATTAATCAATGTCAATTTTCGTAAAGTCAAATTTTTTTGTGTTTAAAGAGTTCCCTGCGCTATAAAACCATTCTTTCTTCACTCCCACGAGTAGTAAAAACGCCTATGCGTGAGACACTGCTGCGCGGCGAAAAACTCGTTTTACAGCGCAGTTTGCAGAAAACACCAGCAAAATTTAACTTCATGGAATTATTTCGATTATGTGAAACCGCTTTTAATTATTTTATGACAACCACAGTTTATTATGACGAAGAGTTTTTAATTGTGTGACGACCGTCGTATTTTAAAAAGATCTGGGTTTAATAGTCCTATGCAAAACCAAATTTTATTGTTGGTCAAACAAAATCAGGCCGACGACATCTCATCCCTTTAAAAGTTTATTTAATTTAGCTCCAAGCTGAGGAAAAGCAAGATCGTTGGCTGTAGTAACTTGTGAAAATGGGCCGAAATTAAATGCACTACCCTATTTATAGAATTAGTATAAAAGTAGGGCGGAGATAAGTGGATAAGTTTTAGATAAGTTAAACCAATCAAGCGCAAGAAACTTTTTGAAATTTAGTCTTTTGAAACCTTCAAATTTAGTGTTCGTTTTTATCTGGTTGACTAAAAAAACTGTTAAACAATACGTTCATGTTCAAAAATCTAGGCGCCAGGCTGGCGCCGAGACCTAAAAATTCAGGAACCAGCGGGAAATTCTAAAATTCTGAGGCGCCAGTGGCGTCGACTTGGGCATAAAAAAACCTAGTTTGGGACATCATAGGACTGCGCTACACTATTACTGAATAATAATCGTGGGTTCCGAACCTTTGAGCAGGAGGTGTCCGTACATGGAGGTGTTGGCCCAGTGGCGGAATGCAGGTCTCGTAGGCGTGACGCAGGGTCCGAACACGAAAAATGTTCAGGTCGTGAAGGCATCCCTCTTGCATGGCTGCCGTTTTGCTGCTAAGCTCTGAATTAGAAAAAGTCAAAATAAGTCAGAATCGTCATGAAATACTCGTAATTGTCACTTTTTTTAACTTTTAACACACAAATTATAGTATAATTTATGAAAGAGTCACAATCAGCATAGAATCAACGTGACTCTGACTCAACGTTTATATTATAATAGAAAACAGCAAACATATAATGAAAAAAAGGGGAAAGGAAAAAAACAAACATACTACAAAGGCTTGCAAAAATATAAATCTTAAAATTAACCAAATAGAAAAATAACAAATTTTTACATGTCTCTAATGTTTATGAAAATAATTAATTTGGAATCAAAAAGATGCTTGGTAAATTAATAAAGTTTTTCGTCTAAAAAAGCATAAAAAGTGTTTCGCTCTAAGCATAGACACTTTATGCCAAAGTGTCCCTTCCTGCGAAGGCAAATAATAAAAATTAACAAAAATAAATTAACGAAGCAAAACATAGAACAAAAAAATTTTTGAATAAAAATATTTAATGACCTATCTTATTTTTGAGCTCATCAGTATGCAAAATAAAATACGTCCTTATACATTCCAAAACTCATCAAGCGATTACAAAAAGAAAAATAATTTATTAAGTTAAAAAACAAGAAATACCATGCGAACGCGAAAAAATAGGCACCTTCATGAAGTATGCAATAAACATAGCGAGTCACCATAATGGATAATTACCGTATCTCCTACTTATCTTTTGTACTATGCAGATCAACCCTCGAAAGCGCGCGAAATTTCGATCGGTTGATCTGCATACTACGAAAGATAAGTAGGAGATACCGTGATTATCTATTATAGTGACGTTTATTTATATTGCATACTTCATGTATAAACCGAGTTCCAGTGCAAAGTGCCTATAAATAAAAAACCTCGGAAAACCTTACACGCGTGTTTCACGCGCTACACAGGTGTAGTATTAACATACATCGGGTGATCAATCAATGGTATTGTAACCTTACTTAACAAAAAGCCACAATTAGTCTTAGGTTAAAAACGAAAAAGTTTTCTGTTGCACAACGAGACATCTAGAAGCTTTTATAATACAAACTATAAATTTTGAAGAACTTATAATACTAACAAGTAAGAAAATAATTACATCATTAAAAGATCCAATTTGCGTTCACAAAAAATTAAAATGCACCGTTAACTGGCAGAACCAGAAACGGGAGTAGTGTCACTCGGCGAACCGAGCAACACTAAGAACACCGTTCTTTGGCCGAAACCTTGTCAAAGTCACGGCCATTCTATGCTGATTGTGACTCCTTGTGTTATAAGAACAACGGTTTAGGCGTGTTAACTAACATCAGACAATAAAGAAATATTCTGTCAAAGTTAAAAAAATAAAAGTATTTTATTTAAAAAAAGTTCCTAATTATTGGACCAAAAATGGTTCCTAGGTACAAAGAAACAATCACCACGCTTACGCAAAGCCTTTCGAATTTAGAAACATTATTTCATAAAAAATGTTATAGATAGATAAGTATTTTCAGGGTGACCATCAACCGCATCCTTTTTATAATTTTTGTAGTGGGATTTTTTTACTTAATGTAAAACTTGTGAATAGCTTTAAAAGAGATATTATGTTGATATGATAATAACCTCCATAGCCATGTATGATCACAAAATTTCAACACTTATGAGCAGAGGTTAGTACATTGCCGGAAAGTAAGAGAAAAAGGATTCAGGCGAGTCCAAATCTTTTCTAACTTTTAAGAGGGTCGACCTGGGGTGGAAAAATTTAAAATCCAAAGAGGGTCAGTGGTGGTCCCATCCCCATGTACAATGGAAAACACAATAATTGTTTGCTTTAAGGAAACTTAATGGCAAAGGATATGGATAATGGGCTGGGGCCATAGGTGGGCAGGAGGGGAAGGGTTGGGGGGTTATACCCCCCGAAAATTCCGATTATAGCCGACACCCCCCCCCCTAAAATTTGGGGGTATCCTGGTACAACTTAGGGGGTTGGGGGTTGGTATACCAAAAATTTTTTTGGGACACGCCCCTCCAAATTTCGAGGGTCGGGTATATCCCCCAAAATCCGGTAGGCTGTCCACCTGGGGGATCTTTTTTTTTTAACCCTTTTTCCTGCACTCCAAAGTAACCAACTTTAACAGGAGATATAAATGCGAAGTGTAATCTTTTGAAAATTGCCTACCTAAAAGTTTCTCATTGGGCACGAAAGCGTACTCCATTTTCGTAAGTGCGTCCTTGGAAGTTTTCTGAATCATCCGCGGGGTGTCGCTGTCTTCGAGCTCCGTGCCACACCTGATACAAACTGCACTGTCCCCGGTGGCTGTGGGCACAGCTTCGCCTAAAAACCAGATGTTTAGTTAATTGTCCGTCGTGCTAAATTACGGAGCCTTTTTCTTTTGATTTTTATTTGACAACAAAAAATTATTAGTAAGTTTTTTTAAACAATATAATATATTATATTAGCGGAAAAATTAATGTCAAGTTGTTATTATCTTTTTTATGGTGTTTGCCAGCTGGACATTGTTTTACAAGGCGTGCGAAATTATTTTTATCCACGTTTTTTATTTGAAAATGACGATGATCTCTAAATTGATAAAAAAACATAACTTGCCTTGACATTCAGGAAAGTTCTGACACGCGTAGGCGACCATGCTCCTGTTTCGCCGATCGTTTAGACAGCCACGACACTCGCAGTGAAAAAAATAAGACTTTTCCAACAGACTTCGTCGCTCTTCCAAAGAAAGCAGGTTTTCAATGTAACTAAATAAAACTATAGGTTAGTTTACTAGGGGGGAGAGGGTGGGAATCATTTAAAATCCAAATTAATAAAAAAGCTAAAATTTTTTGCTTTAGAAACCACCAGACTCCACCTGACCTACTTCTAGAAGTCAAAGTGGTTGGTAGTGAGTCGACCAAAACGGAGTGTGTTGCAAATGATTATGTTTTAAAAGTGCAAAACTTTTTTTTTCGTTTATTAATTTTATAAACATAATAAAAAACAGACGAGACGAACCTATGCTTAATTTTCGATAAATCAATCTCGTTGGTTGAAAAATGACCGTCTTTCAGCAAAGTAAAGTGTCAACATATTGTTTTTGCATAAGTTAATAATATGACGCGAATTTACAAGAACCTAAACTTGGATAAAACTCGAACTTAGACATAACTGAAACAAAACTTTTTTGAGGAAACACTTATAAAGACTTATTAAGAAAATTTGCAAATGAGCATTATCCCAGAATATTACATACTAATACCATTACAATAGAACAAAGCCTAGAAATGAATAAAATTAAAACGTTTATAAAATTAACAAAATACTTGGGAACAATTCAGTGCTATTCTTAAAAAAATTTTCTTGCATACCTACTACTGCTTAGACGTAATACTACCACATAAATGGACAGGACTATGTTTAAAACTGGACGGTTTTGTTAATTCAAATTACTTATTTTATTGTGTTGACAATTTACTTTTTACAGACACTAGTCGCGCCTCACGTCCGGAGAAGACTATTCTGCCGTTCGGCTCGCAGGAATGGTCCAAACTGCACAAGCGCAAATACAAACCGATTCCCACCTAAAACAGTTCTGCAATTTGAGATTGAATAAACATGAATAATTAAAAATTGCGATTGAATAAACATGAATAACTAAAAATGAAGGTTAATATTAATAGTTTATGTTTAGTGGAGTTCTACAGCCTGACTGAAGCCCAACGAAATGACAACAACAACGAAGTGACTTCATTTTTCAACTATGGGGATAGTCAAATTTTTTCGTTCCCTCCTGACTTGTCTTGGTGCATGCCCTTTGCATAATCTGTCTAAGGGAGCAGGGACGTACCCAAGGTTTCACTTGGCGGGAGGGGGGCGGATTTCAGGACAAAAAAATTTCGAGGTGGCCCCCCAATTTGTTAAAAAGTTCTTGGGGGGAGGGGGCGGATTTCAGGACAAAAAATTTCGAGGTGGGGGGAAGCCCTCCAAATTAGAACGAAGCCCCCCCCCCCAATTTTTTAAAAGGTTAAAAAACCAGAGATAAAGGTAGATAAAGCTGTATAATACACTGTTTTTGGCCTAATAACGTATTATCTAATGTTTTAAAAAATTAGACCCCACCTGACCCCCCTCTAGGTTTCAAAATCTTCCAAACCTGGGTCTGGGTCGACCCCCTTGGAAAGCTAGGGGGGGTTCGCCCCCCTAGGACCCTCCTAGATTTTGAAATGTCATTTACCCGGGGTAAACACCCCCTCTGGCTTTTTGACCGTGTTCATCTATGATTGGGGGTATACCCGATTCCCAAATTTTAGGGGAGGGGGTGTCCGGAGGGGTGTGGCTTCCTTTTTTTTTGGTTTTTTGGGGGGGGGGTGGGGCTGTTTTTTGGGTGGGGGGGGGGGGGGCTTTGTTTTGTGGTGGGGGTGTTGTGTGGGGTGGGGGGGGTTGTGTGTGTTGGTGGGTGGTGTTTTTGTTTGTGTGTGGTGGGTGGTGTTGGTGTGTGGTTGGGGGGGTTTTGGGTGGTTTGTGTGTGTTTTTTTTTTTTTTGGTGTGTTTTTTTTGTGTTTTGTTTTTTTTTGTTTTTTTTTGTTTTTTGTTGTTTTTTTTGTTTTTTTTTGTTTTGGTTTTTTTGGTTTTTTTGTTTTTTTTTTTTTTTTTTTTGTTTTGTTTGTTTTTTGTTTTTTTTTTTTTTTTTTTTTGTTTTTTGGTTTTTTTTTTTTTGTTTGGTGTGGTTATTTTTTTTTTTTTTTTCCCTCTCCCCTTACTACCTATAGTTTTATTTAGTTACATTGAAAACCTGCTTTCCTTGGAAGAGCGACGAAGTCTGTTGGAAAAGTCTTATTTTTTTCACTGCGAGTGTCGTGGCTGTCTAAACGATCGGCGAAATAGGAGCATGGTCGCCTACGCGTGTCAGAACTTTCCTGAATGTCAAGGCAAGTTATGTTTTTTTAATTATCAATTTAGAGATCATCGTCATTTTCAAATAAAAAACGTGGATAAAAATAATTTCGCACGCCTTGTAAAACAATGTCAAGCTGGCAAACACCAGAAAAAAGATAATAACAACTTGACATTAATTTGTCCGCTAATATAATATATTATATTGTTTAAAAAAACTTAATAATAATTTTTTGTTGTCAAATAAAAATCAAAAGAAAAAGGCTCCGTAATTTGGCACGGCGGACAATTAACTAAACATCTGGTTTTTAGGCGAAGCTGTGCCCACAGCCACCGGGGACAGTGCAGTTTGTATCAAGTGTGGCACGGAGCTCGAAGACAGCGACACCCCGCGGATGATTCAGAAAACTTCCAAGGACGCACTCACGAAAATGGAGTATGCTTTCGTGCCCAATGAGAAACTTTTGGGTAGGTAATTTTCAAAAAATTGCACCTCGCATTTATATCTCCTATTAAATTTGGTTACTTTGAAGTGCAGAAAAAAGGGTTAAAAAAAGAAGGTTAAGTTGTGTCCAGGGTACCCCCAAACTTTAGGGGGGGGGGGTGTCGGCTATAATCGGAATTTTTGAGGGGTATAACCCCCAACCCTTCCCCTCCTGCCCACCTATGGTCCCAGCCCATTATCCTCTGCCATTAAGTTTCCTTAAAGCAAACAGTTACGGTGTTTTCCATTGTACATGGGGATGGGACCATTACCGACCCTCTTTGGATTTTAAATTTTTCCACCCCAGGTCGACCCTCTTAAAAGTTAGGAAAGATTTGAACCCGCCTGAATCCTTTTTCTCTTAGTTTCCGGCAATGTACTAACCTCTGCTCATAAGTGTTGAAATTTTGTGATCATACATGGCTATGGAGGTTATTATCATATCAACATAATCTCTTTTAAAGCTATTCACAAGTTTCACATTAAGTAAAAAATAATCCCACAACAAAAATTATAAAAAGGATGCAGTTGATGGTCACCCTGAAAATACTTATCTATCTATAACATTTTTTATGAAATAATGTTTCTAAATTCGAAAGGCTTTGCGTAAGCGTGGTGATTGTTTCTTTGTACCTAGGAACCATTTTTGGTCCAGATAGATCAAAACTTTTTTAAATAAAATACTATTATTTTTTTAGATTTGACAGAATATTTTCTTTATTGTCTGATGCTAGTTAACACGCCTAAACCGTTGTTCTTATAACACCAAGGAGTGACAATCAGCATAGAATGGCCGTGAACTTACAAGGTTTCGGCCAAAGGATCGGTGTTAGTGTTGCTCGGTTCGCCGAGTGACACTACTCCCGTTTCTGGTTCTGCCAGTTAACGGTGCATTTTTAATTTTTTGTGAACGCAAATTGGATCTTTTAATGATGTAATTATTTTTCTTACTTGTTCAGTATTATAAGTTCTTCAAAATTTATAGTTTGTATTATAAAAGCTTCTAGATGTCTCGTTGTGCAACAGAAAATTTTTAGTTATTAACTTTAGACTAATTGTGGCTTTTTGTTAAGTAAGGTTACAATAGCATTGATTGATCACCCGATATATGTTAATACTACACCTGTGTAGCGCGTGAAACACGCGTGAAAGGTTTTTCGAGGTTTTTTATTTATAGGCACTTTGCACTGAACTTGGTTTATACATGAAGTATGCAATATAAATAAACGTCACTATAATAGATAATCACGGTATCTCCTACTTATCTTTCGTAGTATGCAGATCAACCGAATCAGAAATTTCGCACACTTAGAGAGTTAGATATTGCATAGTACAAAAGATAAGTCGAGAGATACGGTAATTATCCATTATCATAACTCGCTATGTTTATTGCATACTTCATGAAGGTGCCTATTTTTTCGCGTTCGCATAGTATTTCTTGTTTTTTACACTATAATAATTATTTTTTGTAATCGCTTGATGAGTTTTGGAATGTATAAGGACGTATTTTATTTTGCATACTGATGAGCTCAAAAATAAGATAGGTCATTAAATATTTTTATTCAAAAATTTTTTTGTTCTATGTTTTGCTTCGTTAATTTATTTTTGTTAATTTTTATTATTTTGCCTTCGCGGAAAGGAGACACTTTGGCATAAAGTGTCTATGCTTGGAGCGAAACACTTTTTATGCTTTTTAAGACGAAAAACTTTATTAATTTACCAAGTATTATTTTGATTCCAAATTAATTATTTTCATAAACATTAGAGGCATGTAAAAATTTGTTATTTTTTTATTTGGTTAATTTTAAGATTTATATTTTTGCAAGCTTTTGTGGTATGTTTGTTTTTTCTTTTCCTCTTTTTTCAATATATGTTTGCTGTTTTCTATTATAATATGAACGTTGAGTCAGAGTCACGTTGATTCTATGCTGATTGTGACTCTTTCATAAATTACCCTATAATTTGTGTGTTAAAAGGTAAAAAAAAAATCACAATTACGAGTATTTTATGACGATTCTGACTTATTTTGACTTTTTCTAATTCAGAGCTTAGCAGCAAAACGGCAGCCATGCAAGAGGGATGCCTTCACGACCTGAACATTTTTCGTGTTCGGACCCTGCGTCACGCCTACGAGACCTGCGTCACCGCCCGCCACTGGGCCAACGCCTCCATGTACGGACACCTCCTGCTCAAAGGTTCAGAACCCAGCGACTATTATTCAGTAATAGTGTAGCGCAGTCCTATGATGTCCCAAACTAGGTTTTTTTATGCCCAAGTCGACGCCACTGGCGCCTAGAATTTTAGAATTTCCCGCTGGTTCCTAAAATTTTGGGTCTAGGCGCCAGCCTGGCGCCTAGATTTTTGAACATGAACGTATTGTTTAACAGTTTTTTTAGTCAACCAGATAAAAACGAACACTAAATTTGAAGGTTTCAAAAGACTAAATTTCAAAAAGTTTCTGGCGCTTGATTGGTTTAACTTATCTAAAACTTAATCCACGGAGCATCGCCGCACTTTTATACTAATTCTATAAATAGGGTCGTGCATTTAATTTCGGCACTTTTTCGCAAGTTATGATTACATAATCTTATCATAACCTGGTCCCAAATTTGAATTGAGAAGTGATTAATAGCTCGTTAGAAACTAGATGAATGGGCGAAAAAAGAACAGTCATAACATCATCTACCAATTTCTTCGTTGGCTGTAGTAACTTGGAAAATGGGCAAAATGGGCAAAAGGTGCATTTAATTTCGGCACTTTCGAAAATGCATTTAATTTCGGCACTTTAATGTAGTTTTCATTTTTTCACTCAGATAAAAACAAATTAGAGTAAAAATAACCAGTATGGCAGTAAATCTAGCAGTCAACTTTCAAATACGCCATTAAACATTAATATTGACCTAAAAACAAGAAAGTTATAGCTTGAAGAAAAAAGTGCCGAAATTAAATGCACCAAACGAATTTTCCAAATTGTCCATTTTCGATATCGTCCCTTATAAAACGAAATTTACGTAGATGTTAATTGTTATGCATTATCAGTATGTTCAGAATAAGAAAATACACAACTTTGTAATATAAAAATTTTTGATCAAACAAAGCTGAAAAAGGTTATGGCCAAAAAAACGATTTTAAAAATGTCCAAAAAGTGCCGAAATTACATGCATTACCCTAATAAAAAAGCTATACAAGAGGTTATTTGGTCAAAAAAAAATTTGTAAGCAAAAATTTCTCCAAACTTATTAAAAGCAATAAAAAGAACTTTAAAAATGCGAATAAAATAATTTAAAACATTTAATAAGCTTGAAATCAATTATTCCAGGGGCGAAACTCCAAAGCTCACCCCGCTGTAAATGGCCGGAGCTACGGAGAATGATGTGGGAGGTTAGGAACATCGCTAGTGTTATTGTTTTTTTTGTTAAATTATATAATTCTTCAACAAAATTTTACGCATTTAAATTTGACTATTGAGAGGGGCAAAAAAGCCATTTTTTTTAAAAAATTGTACTATACAACAAAACGTTTGACTATAAAAGCCGTCTATAAATATGCATTATAATGAAAAGAAAACCAATAATATTTTAGTCCGTTTTGTGGACGTAAAAAAATTTTCTGTTATTGGCGCCTAGATTTCTAGGCTGGGGCCTAAAATTTAAGAGGTCAGGCGCCAGCTGGCGTCTAGGCACTGGCGAAAAAAACCCCAGGTCCCAAAGGTAGTAATAGAAATGATAAAATATAGTGTTAAAGTGGGAGTAGTTTTCGGATTACAGAGCAATTAAGATTCATAGGCGTCCAATTCCGAAAACTTCGAAGAAATTCCTCCTGTTAAATTTAACAAATTTAAGGTAAAATTATGTAGTAGCGATTTTTGATTTAGCATTTTTTTATAAAAGTACAGGTATCACAAATATACAAACTAAAACTAAAATTAAGTGTTTGTTCAACAGCCTTAAAATATTACAGTCAGTTTACTTTCTTTCCATATTTACCAGTATTTGTAAAGAAAATTTCAGTTATTTTTAAATACCTTTGTTACCCTTCCCCTCCCTCGGACACTTCTCGAAATTTATCCCCGGAGTATGCATCCATAATCGCTTTTTACCTGGGGATAAATATTCCCCCCGAAGCTTGGGTAAGTCGGGACTTAGGGCGAAATTGCATTAGAAGTTTGCTTTTGCGAAGGCAATGCAGCTAGGCAGTTTATTGATTTATTTTAAATCTCCTCAAAAAAAATCAAAGAAAATCAGAAATTTGAGGACCAGTGTGTTTTGTTGAAATTGTCAGGTTAGTCATTTAAAATATAATGCTACGTTACTTGCAATCCTAGCCCTAGGCGGACAGCGCCTCAGATTTGTGAGTTCGGTATCTCCAAAAACGCCATTGTAGTGTTTTTAGGAATTGAAAATCTTAAAGTTTTGGGGTTTTTCAAAATTTCAAAAAAGTATATAAACCTGATTCCTTAATTTTCCACTTCCTGGGTTACTTATATATATTGTCGCCAGTACAGCAAATAGAGCCGCAGACATTATAAAACACGCGTGGCTGAGACTCATTCTGTAGTTAAAACGGTACTGTTTAAAATTTAAATTAAGACACAGTCTCATATATTTTATACAAATTGTGGCTCATTCTGCTGTAGTAACGACGATATGCTCAATGTTACGAAAGCCGCCGGTTCTGAACTATTAAAGCTTATCGTCATTATTACGGACCGTACGACCCTTGGCTGTTAGTTTTCGCGCGGAACCTGATTACGGTATACGTGAACAGCGGTCAGACGGATTTGATCCGGGACGCTCAAACTCTTTTTTCCGAACTGAAAACGCCTTTTTTGGAGATTTTTGGAGAAAACAAAACCACCGCGGAGGAATTTATGGATTTGGAAAAAACAGTGGAGAAACTGTTGGAAAAAAAAGAAGGGGAAAGATAGAATTTGAGCTGAATAGGATACATTAAGTGATAATGTGGCTTGGAAGATGATTAAGGAGACTAAATGGTTCGGGAAAAGAACGACTTTACTTGTTTGGGTTAAACTAGTGATGGGCGAAAAGAACTGCGGAACCCCCGGAAAATTGGAATCGAACAACCGGAATTGAGATTTTCCAAAAATCCGGAACAGGAACCGGAACCAGAATTCCAAGTTTTGCCTGGAACATCCGGAACCCGGAACCGGAACTCCATATAAAACTGCAAAACCCCCGGAACACCAGAACCGAAACCAGACCGGAGTTGAGGTTTTTCAAAAATTCAGACAGGAACCGGAATTCCAAATTTTGCCTGGAACATCCGGAAAATCGGAACCAGAACTGTCCATCACTAGTAAACGTTTTACTGTGCGGTTTATATTTTACGGTATAAGAAGAATTTATTAGAGTAACACCATGTAGATAGTTTTACTGTGCGGTAAAAATTCCACGTATAGGAAGAATGTATTAGAATAACACCGTTTATAGGAAGAATTTAAATTATAATGAAATTTCAGAATGAAAAATATTAATTAGCTTGGTTTTTTATATGAAAGAACCTAAATATTCCATGAAAGTCACCTTTCGATTAAATTCATGATCTTTTTGATAATAATATTAGAAAGATAACCCGCACCCAGAACCTTAATTACCAGTTAACCTCAACAACATATTGTTAATCTAATTTTTAGCTCTTCACCACTGCAGTTATCAGTTACAGTGAATTTTACTAGCTTTTACCACAAAAAATTGCAATGAGGGATTTTTTAACAAAAATTGAGATTCATTCTCAAAATTGACTTCTACCAGGTCATTGTATTTTTACATGTATAGGGTAGTACATTTAATTTTGTATAGGGTAGTACATTTAATTTCGGCACTTTTTCATTTTTCCAATGTAACTTTTCACTGTATGGCCCGATTTTCATGTTTGATAGCTCATTTTAAAGCTTTTACGATACTGGGTTGCGTCATAAAAGTTTCAATGTACAAAAGTTGTTTTTTTACTTAATTAAAATCAGTTTTTAAAAAAATGGAAAATTGCCGAAATTAAATATATGCATTTAATTTCGGCACTTTACAAACAATCGATTGTTTCTCAGTCAAAAAATCATTATTTTCAAAAATTTAAAAGCCTATCATTATTTCTAGACAGTTTTCTTTAATTTAAGCTTCTATTTGTTGTTCAACTTGTAACTGGCAAAAAGTTACAGCTAAAATGCCAACTGGTATCAAAATGAGCAAAATTTGGGAAAAAAAGTGCATTTAATTTCGGCACTTTTTAAAAGGACCCCCTTAATCGAGTTTAAGTGAAGTGCTATGACCCCTACACATTTCAACGTTGTCTTTTAACTATTTACAACTACAATTTAACAACCGACCACTTAATTCAACCCGTTTTTACCTACAGCAATATGTGTGCCGAAATTACACTATTTTATTTTATAACGATTGCTCACCACAGACGCAAGGTGAACCACGGGGACTAAAAATTCAGAAAATACAATAAATTTTACCAGGACAGTTTAATTTTTAAACCAATTTATTGCGTAATCATAAAATGCCCATGTTCTAAAAACGAGTAACAATTTTATTTTTTGTAAATTACACAATTTCACATGAAAATATCATAACATAACAAATAAAAAGCTGACGACAGTCATCTACATATAATTAGCTCTCATTTGAGCTATCAAACGTCGTATTCCGTCCAGGATTATTAAAGATATAGTCCAAAATCAAAAATGCCCAATTGGGAAAAGTGCCGAAATTAAATGCACTACCCTATACAAAAACATTTTAATTCCGCACATGTATACAAAAACATTTGTATAAAAATATTAATTTATCTTTTAAAATTATTATATAGCAAACATTTTGAAAACTTTAAAAATAAAGTTTTGTCTTGAAAAAATATTAAAAAATATTGTCATTCAGTAATTTTAAATCAGAGTTTTGTCGAACAATTTCCAGGTCAAGTCAATGCTTCAGTGAATTAAAAAAGCTAGAGATAATAATGAATTAAAATAAAATAAAACATTGAAAATTATTTATGATACTGATTAGTGATGTTTCCACCCTCCAATATCAGCCGAAGCTCCGGCTATTTAAATCGCAAGTAGCTCTGGAGCTCCGCCCTTTAAATAAGTAATTTTAAACTAATTGAAACCGGGAAACACGTTTTAAGCTACTCTATCTGATTTTTAGGACTATTTTTATTGTTTTAAATCAGTTTAAGGTGGAACTTCACAGTTTTGACCACTTGGACTAAAAGTCGCATATCATTATAAATATTAATTTTTGGCCTATAAATATGGGGTGCTATAAAAAGTTAAGAATCTGTGCTATCCAGTGGTTATAAAAACATCACCGAAAAGTTTGTCCAGTTCGCAACAGATGTCCATGGATTCTACCTCTGAAAACCACAATAAGGCCTTTAAAAAAAAAATTGATTTGTTATTTTTGGGCAAAATTTTATAATAAATTAGGATAATGTAGGGGGCAACTTTCAGAGGTGGTTTGGGTTCAAAATGATCTCAGGATTTTTTTAAATTGCAAAAAAGACTTTTTTTTACAAAAATATATATTAAAAAAAATCCTGAAGTGCTTTTTTATTCGTTTATAATTAAAAAAAAATGGTAAAAGCCTATATCTAACTATTTCCAAACTTTCGTTTAAAAATAACCTATCAATTTTTTTTAATTTTCATTTAATTTTCTTTTAATTGACGCCGACCATTCCTTTAAGGTGGAACGATACAGTTAAGATACCCTGTCGTTTTTTGTGTAAAACTCGTGACGTACGTTACGGACAGAAGCAAACTATATGTTGGAAGAAAGGGTATTTTTTTCCGGTCAGTTCGGTATCCTTAACATTTTTGGTGGACTATTTCACGCCGAGATGTGCTTCGTTGAAAAAAGGCATTTTAAAACAGTTTTTCCCAATTTAACAGAACCAGAGTTAATATTACGTAATAAAAATTTAACTCAAGTTAGATACACCAAATGTACATGCCCACAAAAATTTTCAGCGAAATCCCTACTATTGAAGTTTTTTAATTTCGTTTTATTGCTAAAATTGTTGAAATAAAAAATAAAAAGAAGTTATAGTAGAGATTTCGTTAAAAACTTAAAAACTGGCTTAGAATTATGGTTTAACTGCTGTGTTAAAGATTGGGAACAAACTAATTTCTATCAAATGACTAAACTTTCATTTATATTTTTTAATTTGACGTCGGGAAACTACATTTAGAAACGTTTGTTTAAAAGGCCCTTTTAAGCAAGAATCTCAGACGGAGCAGTAGCCGAGTGGTTAGAGCGTCGAACTTGGAAACTAGGAGCTCTGGGTTCGAGTCTCCCTGGGCAATATTTTTAACCTTAAAAAATGTTGTTTTTTTTAATTTTTAACTTTTTAATTAAAAAAAGTTTTCATTATTCAATACTGTATTCAACCCCGAGTACGTGTTTTGAGGTGGTTTTCAGGTAAAACCACTATATAGTCAGAATGCCCCCCAAAGGAAGGGGTCGCAACCCCCCTAGTGCTCCCCGGGGGCCGGGGGGTCGAATTGAAAAATAGAGGTCGGATTCGTCATCAGGACTTTCGAAAACCCCCGGGTACCTATTTTGGAAAAAATTGATGAAATTTTTGCAACTGTATCGCTCTACCTTAAAAGCTCCTTTTAATTGGAAATCCCAGAGGACCCCGTAGCGCAGTGAGTGGTTAGTACATCGCGCTCGGATCATCGGATCCATAGGTTCGAGTAGTCGCTCGACCATATTTTTAACGCTGAAAAATTTTTTTTTTATTTTTTAGCTTTTTAATTTAAATATTTAATTTATTTAAGATACGCTAAATAGAAAATGGAAAAATAGAATATTTTTGGTAATAAACTTTATTAATGTTTTGTATTTTTGACATATATTTTATTGATGTTATTTGATGATTGTGGACGATAACATTTTTTTACAGAAAAATGAATGTCAAAAATTGAATCAGCAGGTCAAACTACGTATAGTAAGATCTAATTCAAAAAGATCTGTCGCCAAAAAAAAACTGTGAAGTTCTACCTTAAAAGAAAATTTCGTTTAAAAAAAATTTTGACAAAATAATCTATTTCATCACTCTTTAATTATTTATGAACTTAATATAAAAACAGGAAAAAACTTTAAAGCTTCTAAAAGTGAAGCTCCGGGGAACCTTACTAATAATAATTGTTGTATGATATTATTTTAATCGATTGTAACAACACCTTGGTTCTTCTTTACTTGCGAACTTAACCGAATTCAATGGTGCTTTGATGTTAAACTCATTATAGAGTTGTGCAGAGTGTACAAGCAGAACATTTATTATATGTTTTATAACAGAACCACCTGTGGCTCATTCCATGGCAAATCGCCAGGTTGATTTCCTTGATGTCTGGAATATTGTTTTTAATGTGATTTTTGGAGAGTATTTGATGTAAAAAGACGATTTGCAAAGTATTTTTCTAAAATTTCTCCTATTTAATGAGTTATTGACCATTTAATCATGTGATGATTTTGGTACGTAATTGAACGGAAAGAGTTTTTTTAGGATTAAATATACCGTTAGAAAACTCTTAATCTGAATATTCTAATTACAAAAAAAATATCCTTTCCAGGAAGAAAAAAAGTTCTTTATGAAACAAAACTTTAAAATGATGTTTCAAAAAAAGCTCATTTTTTATTTTGTTAAAAATTTAATTAATATGTTGTAGTCCACCTTCTGTTACACAACTGTACCAAATTTTTTGCTTGGTATTTGTTTAGAACAAAAGATATACCATTGTAACAACATTTGTTCCATGTCACAAATTTTTCTGACATAAATTATGACACAATTGTGTTTGCTTGCCATTTTTGAAATTTTTTTTTTATTATTTGTAACCAGAATCCTGTTTTACAAAAAAAAAACTAATTAATATGTTGTAGTCCACCTTCTGTTACACAACTGTACCAAATTTTTTGCTTGGTATTTGTTTAGAACAAAAAATATACCATTGTAACAACATTTGTTCCATGTCACAAATTTTTCTGACATAAATTATGACACAATTGTGTTTGCTTGCCATTTTTGAAATTTTTTTTTTATTATTTGTAACCAGAATCCTGTTTTACAAAAAAAAAACTATCTTTTTTAAATGAGCCCATTCATTACATTTTAATTGTGTCATAGTTTGTCCTCATGATTTTGCAATTTTTATTAAATTAATTTTGCTATTTTTTTATTGTTTGTATGCAATTTTTATTTTTTAATGCGTTTAAAAGTTTTTTTTAGCCCAAAGGTACTAATGTTTTAATGTTTTTTCTTAGTTAATATTTTAAAGAAATTGTCTAAATTATTACACTATGAATTTATCTCTAATTATCAATAATTTTGCATCTATTTTTAATAAATTTTTTTTAAATTTTAATTTAAAAATTAGTGCTGTGACTTTGGGGCAAAACGTATTCAGAAAAGCAACTTTACAGTAAGATAGTTAGATCAAAACTAAGTTTATTTTCAATGTTTTTATTAAACTTTGCATAAATAAAATAAATTATGAATCACAAATAAACAAATCAATATGATATATATAAAAACATTTTGCAACCGTCATTTATTCAACTCAACTGGTTTAGTCAGATTTTAAGGATGATAGTTAGTACTAACATAAGTCATTTGAAGTTGCATTTGTAAACAGTACTTACGTGTTTTAGTCAGATTTTAGGAGTACATATCTTTAAAACTATTCTACCTAAATAACAAACTTCTCACATTATTAGTATAACCAAGCACCAGTTTGCAGACCGGTGCACGGTCTGGAAATGCCCCCCGTTTTATTGGAGGATTTGCCCCCCTCCGTTTTATTACCCCCCCCCCGGCGCTTTCCACCTGCGACGGGTGCTTTTTTCCCGCCTTTGCCACGGGTGTTTTTTTTCCGTAAACCCTTCAAATGATTTATGTTAGTACTAACACTATCATTCTTAAAATCTGACTAAACCAGTTGAGTTAAATAAATGACGGTTGTTAAATTGCGTTTTTAAATATTTCATATTGATTTGTTTATTTGTGATTCATTATTTATTATATTTATGCAAAGTTTAATAAAAACATTGAAAATATAAACTTAGTTTTGATCTAACTGTCTTACTGTAAAGTTGCTTTTTTGAATACGTGTTGTCCCAAAGTCACAGCACTAATTTTTAAATTAAAATTAAAAAATTTAAATAGAAAAAAAATAGATGCAAAAATATGGATAATTAGAGATAAATCCATAGCGTAATAATTTAGATATTTTTTTTTAAAATATTAACTAAGAAAAACATTGAAACATTAGGGCCTTTGGGCTAAAAAAACGTTTAAAGGAGCACTGTCACAAATCAAATTCCTATAACGCCCGAACCGGACTGCTCCTTTACTACTGAACCGATTCAGCTGAAATTTAAAAATGTTGTAGCCTTGTAGTGGAGCACTTTAAATACCAAAGTTGAGTTAGGTAGGTTTGGTATTAAAGAAGCAGTCCGGTTCGGGCGTTATAGGAATTTGATTTGTGACAGTGCTCCTTTAAACGCATTAAAAAATAAAAATTGCATACAAACAGTAAAAAAATAGCAAAATTAATTTAATAAAAATTGCAAAATTATGGGGACAAACTATGACACAACTAAAATGTAATTAATGGGCTCATTTAAAAAAGATAAAGTTTTTTTGTAAAACATTAGGATTCTGGTTTTAAATAATGAAAAAAATTTAAAAAATGGCAAACAAACACAATTGTGTCATAATTTATGTCAAAAAAATTTGTGACATGGAACAAATGTTGTTACAATGGTATATCTTATGTTCTAAACAAATACCAAGCAAAAAATTTGGTACAGTTGTGTAACAGAAGGTGGGGGAGGGGAAAAAATGAGGGAGAGAGTGTGTGGGGTTGTGTTTTTGGGTGGGGGGGGCTTACAACATATTAAATTTTTAACAAAATAAAAAATGAGTTTTTTTTGAAACATATTTTTAAAGTTTTGTTTTATAAAAAACTTTTTTTTCTTCCTGGAAACAATATATATATATTTTTTTGTAATTGGAATATTTAGATTAAGAGCTTTCTAACGGTATATATAACGCTATTTTTATATAATTTAGTCTTAAAAAAATTAATCCTAAAAAAACTTTCGGTTCAATTACGTACCAAAATCATCACATGATTAAATGGTCAATAACTCATTAAATAGGAGCAATTTTAGAAAAATATTTTGCTAATCGTCTTGTTACATCAAATAATCTCCAAAAATCACATTAAAACCAATATTCCAGACATCAAGGAAATCAGCCTGGCGATTTGCCATGGAATGAGCCATACGCGGTTCTGTTATAAAACATATAATAAATGTTCTGCTTGTACACCCTGCACAGCTCTATTAAGGTAGAACGATACAGTTGCAAAAATTTCACCAATTTTCCCCAAAACATGTACTCGGGGGTTTTCGGAAGTCCTGATGACGAATCCGACCTCCGTTTTTCAATTCGACCCCCCGGAATGCACTAGGGGGGTTGCGACCCCCCCACCTTGGGGGCATTCTGACTATATACCGGTTTTACCTCAAAACCACCTCAAAACACGTACTCGGGGTTGAATACAGTATTGAATAATGAACACTTTTTTTAATTAAAAAGTTAAAAATTAAAAAAAAAACATTTTTTTGAGGTTAAAAATATTGCCCAGGGGGACTCGAACCTAGAGCTCCGGGATTCCGAGTCCGACGCTCTAACCACTCGGCTACTGCTCCGTCTAAGATGCTCTCTTAAAAGCTAGTTTTAAACAAACGTTTCAAAATGTAGTTTCCCGACGTCAAATCAAAAAAATATAAATGAAAGTTTAGTCATTTGATAGGAATTAGTTTGTTCCCAACTTTTAACACAGCAGTTGTACCATAATTCTGAGCCAGTTTTTAAGTTTTTAACGAAATCTCTACTATCACTTCTTTTTATTTTTTATTTCAACAATTTTAGCAATAAAACGAAATTAAAAAACTTCAATAGTAGGGATTTCGCTGAAAATTTTTGTGGGCATGTACATTTGGTGTATCTAACTTGAGTTAAATTTTTATTACGTAATATTAACTCTGGTTCTGTTAAATTGGGAAAAACTGTTTTAAAATGCCTTTTTTCAACGAAGCATATCTCGGCGTGGAATAGTCCACCAAAAATGTTAAGGATACCGAACTGACCGGAAAAAAATACCCTTTCTCCCAACATATAGTTTGCTTCTGTCCGTCACGTACGGCACGAGTTATACACAAAAACCGACAGGGTATCCTAACTGTATCGTTCCACCTTAAAATTTCGGAACATATTGCTGGAGGTAGAAATGGGTTGAATTAAGTGGTCGGATGTTAAATTGTAGTTGTAAATAGTTAAAAGACAACGTTGAATTGTGTAGGGGTCATAGCACTGCACTTAAACTCGATTAAAGGGGTCCTTTTAAAAAGTGCCGAAATTGAATGCACTTTTTTCTCAAATTTTGCTCATTTTGATACCATTTGGCATTTTAGCTGTAACTTTTTGTTTTTGCCAGTTACACGTTGAACAACAAGTAGAAGCTTAAATTAAAGAAAACTGTCTGGAGATAATGATAGGCTTTTAAATTTTTGCAAATGATTATTTTTTGACTGAGAAACAATCGATTGTTTGTAAAGTGCCGAATTTAAAAGCACACATTTAATTTCGGCAATTTTCCATTTTTTTAAAAAACCGATTTAATTAAATAAAAAACAACTTTCGTGCAGTGAAACTTTTATGACGCAACGCAGTATCGTGAAGGCTTCAAAATGAGCTATTAAACATGAAAATCGGGCCATACAGTGAAAAGTGACATTAGAAAAATGAAAAAGTGCCGAAATTAAAATGTACTACCCTATACAAAATTAAATGTACTACCCTATACATGTAAAAATACAATGACCTGAGTAGAAGTCAATTTTAAAAATGAATATGAATTTTTGTTAAAAAAATCCCTCATTGCAATTTTTTGTGGTAAAAGCTAGGTAAAATTCACTGTAAACTGATAACTGCAGTGGTGAAGAGCTAAAAAAGTAGATTGACGATATGTTTGTTGAGGTTAACTGGTAATTGAGGTTCTGGGTGAGGGTTATCTTTCTAATATTATTATCAAAAAGATCATGAATTAATCGAAAGGTAATTTTCATGGAATATGTTAGGTTCTTTCATATAAAAAAAACCAAGCTAATTAATATTTTTCATTCTCTGAAAATTTCATTATAATTTAAATTCTTCCTATAAACGGTGTTATTCTAATAGATTCTTCCTATACGTGGAATTTTTACCGCACAGTAAAACAATCTACATGGTGTTATTCTAATAAACTTTTCCTATACCGTAGACTTTACACCGCACAGTAAAACGTTTATTAGTTATGGGCAGTTCTGGTTCCGATTTTCCGGATGTTCCAGGCAAAATTTGGAAATTTCATGTTTTCCATTGTCTGAATTTTTGAAAAATCTCAACTCCGGTCTGGTTTCGGTTCTGGTGTTCCGGGGGTTTTGCAGTTTTATATGGAGTTTGCCGGTTTCCGGGTTCCGGATGTTCCAGGCAAAACTTGGAATTCTGGTTCGGTTCCTGTTCCGGGTATTTTTTGGAAAATCTCAATTGCCGGTTGTTTCGATTCCAATTTTCCGGGGGGGTTCCGCAGGGTCTTTTCGCCCATCACTTAGTTTAGCCCAAACAAGTAAAGTCGTCTTTTTCCGAACCATTATTAGTCTCCTTAATCATTTTTCAAGCCGCCGAATATGGTTTGAATGTATCCCTATTGAGATCAAATTGTATGTTTCCCCCTTCTTTTTTTTCCAACAGTTTCTCCACTGTTTTTTCCAAATCCATAAATTCCTCCCGCGGTGGTTTTGTTTTCTCCAAAAATCTCCAAAAAAGGCGTTTTCAGTTCGGAAAAAAGAGTTTGAGCGTCCCGGATCAAATCCGTCTGACCGCTGTTCACGTATACCGTAATCAGGTTCCGCGCGAAAACTAACAGCCAAGGGTCGTACGGTCCGTAATAATGACGATAAGCTTTAATAGTTCAGAACCTGCGGCTTTCGTAACATTGAGCATATCGTCGTTACTACAGCAGAATCAGCCACAATTTGAATATATATGAGACTGTGTCTTAATTTAAATTTTAAACAGTACCGTTTTAACTACAGAATGAGTCTCAGCCACGCGTGTTTTATAATGTCTGCGGCTCTTATTGCTGTACTGGCGACAATATATATTATATATATAAGTAACCCAGGAAGTGGAGAATTAAGGAATCAGGTTTATATACACTTTTTTCAAATTTTGAAAAACCGAAAAACCCCAAAAATTTAGGATTTTCAATATCTAAAAACACTACAATGGCGTTTTTGGAGATACCGAACTCCCAAATCTGAAGCGCTGTCCGCCTAGGGCTAGGACTGCAAGTAACGTAGCATTATATTTTAAATGACTAACCTGACCAATTGCAACAAAACACACTGGTCATCAAATTTCCGATTTTTTTTTTTGATTTTTTTTTGAGGAGATTTGAAATAAATCAATAAACTGCATAGCTGCATTGCCTTCACAAAAGCAAACTTCTAAATAATGCAATTTCGCCCTAAGTACCCGACCTACCCAAGCTTCGGGGGGAATATTTATCCCCGGGTAATACCCGATTATGGGGGCATACTGCGGGGATAAATTTCGAGAAGTGTTCGAGGGAGAGGAAGGGTAACGAAGGTATTTTAAAATTACTGAAATTTTCTTTACAAATACTGGTAAATATGGAAAGAAAGTAAATTGAATGTCATATTTTAAGGCTGTTGAACAAACACTTAATTTCAGTTTTAGTTTTGTATATTTGTGATACCTGTGCTTTCAGAAAAAATGCTAAATCAGAAATCGCTACAACATAATTTTACCTTAAATTTGTTAAATTTAACAGGAAAAATTTCTTGGAAGTTTTTGGAATTGGAAGCCTATGAATCTTAACTGCTTTGTAATCCGAAAATTACTCCCACTTTAACACTATAATTTATCATTCCTATTACATTTGGAACCTGGGTTTCTTTTCGCCAGTGCCTAAGCTGGCGTCTGAACTCTAAATTTTGGGCGCCAGCCCAGAAATCTAGGCGCCAATAACAGAAAATTTTTTCTACGTCCACAAAAAGGACTAAAATATTATTGGTTTTCTTTTCATTATGATGCATATTTATAGACGGCTTTTATAGTCAAACGTTTTGTTGTATAGTACAATTTTTTAAAAAAAATGGCTTTTTTGCCCCTCTCAATAGTCAACCTTTAAATGCGTAAAATTTTGTTGAAGAATTATATAATATAACAAAAAAACATTAACACTAGTGATGTTCCTAACCTCCATCATTCTCCGTAGCTCCGGCCATTTAGAGCGGGGTGAGTTTTGGAGTTTCGCCCCTGAAATAATTGATTTCAAGCTTATTAAATGTTTTAAATTATTTTATTCGCATTTTTAAAGTTCTTTTTATTGCTTTTAATAAGTTTGGAGAAATTTTTGCTTACAAATTTTTTTTTGACCAAATAACCTCTTGTATAGCTTTTTTATTAGGGTAATGCATGTAATTTCGGCACTTTTTGTACATTTTTAAAATCGTTTTTTTGGCCATAACCTTTTTCAGGTTTGTTAGATGAAAAATTTTTATATTAGAAAGTTTTGTATTTTCTTTTTATTCTGAACATACTGATAATGCATAACAATTAACATCTACGTAAATTTCGTTTTATAAGGGACGATATCGAAAATGGACAATTTGGAAAATTCGTTTGGTGCATTTAATTTCGGCACTTTTTTCTTCAAGCTATAACTTTCTTGTTTTTAGGTCAATATTAATGTTTAATGGCGTATTTGAAAGTTGACTGCTAGATTTACTGCCATACTGGT
>JASAMX010023910.1:0-15870 GCA_030248175.1 Microlaimidae sp. YZB2_3 | reverse complement strand
ATAAATACGGTAGTGCAGTGGATGGTCTTTGGATACGCATTTGAGGGTCCTAAGTTCGAACCCCTCAGTAGTAGTGTTTTGTTCGCCTAGGCATATTTCTAACATAAACATTAATGTTTAATTTCATTTCTTTATTTTTTTACATGAAAAAAAAAACCCGAATGAAAATAACTAATACTTATTTTAAAGAAATTACAATTGTGCACATTTGCATGTCATATCCTTTTGCTTCTTTCACGTATCATTTTTAAACTAAACTGAAAATTTTTTTGTTCCTGGTTATTTTTTAAACAAATAGTCCTTTTTTAAGTAATTGTGGACATATTTTTCATATTTTTTAATTTATTTTATGACAAAATTAAATACAAATGTAATTTCTTAATTTGTTTTCACGGTTTTTTTATATTAAAAGAGGTTAAATTTGCCCTTATTTAAATTATTTAAATTTGTATGAATTTTGATTTGAAACTAGCATAATAATATATTTGTGTTATTTATTCTGGTTTTCACGCAGCATCTGTTTTTTGTCGCTTATTCGAGTTTTAATAAAAGTACGGTATTAAATTGTAAAAGTTTTTGAAAATCGGCCAGCAAAACAAAATATGTTTAGAAACATGGTTTTCAAAGCATTTATCGTGACACCCGTCCGTCACGATGACACCCGTCCGTCACGATGACACCCGTCCGTCACGATGACACCCGTCCGTCACGATGACACCCGTCCGTCACGATGACACCCGTCCGTCACGATGACACCCGTCCGTCACGATGACACCCGTCCGTCACGATGACACCCGTCCGTCACGATGACACACGTCCGTCACGATGACACCCGTCCGTCACGATGACACCCGTCCGTCCGCTGGTTGTCTTTCGCATGGCCGCGTTTGTAAAACACGAGTGTCACACCTTTGTCCCGAATCATCGTATTATCCACCTTTGGAGTTATGTCATAGTGCTAGTCTTGGGGCGGTGTCTATATCGCCTTAAGCAAATATTACTGATTAGCTGGTGCACTATCGTCTTAGTGGGGCTACTAAATTTAACGAAGCGTAGAAGTGTTATTTTGGATCAATTTTATAATAAAACTAAATACGAGGGATAGGCCTCGTAGTAAATACGAGCTCTTATCGAAAACAACGTAGAAAGTAGAAAAGTGTTAGTAAGCAAATTTTAAACTGAACCAAAAAAATAACCTCCTTAAGGTGTCTCCGGACAGTTTTCTTAAGTATGGAAAATCGCCATTTTTGGCATACGAGATCTCGTGAAATACAGTAATATTTCACTAAAAAATTTATATGAGTGTTAAAAAAGCTAAAATATCACGGTTATAAAGTGAACATTCATTATATTATTGTAAGTAATTGAAATAATTGATATTAAAAATCAAATTGCAATGAAATTTTTTAAAAACCCTTAAAAATATTTACTACACACTATTTATTTAAAAAATACTTCCAATAGAGAGACACAGTTACCCTCTTTCACGTACGTAAAAATTAAACTGAATATTGTTGTATTTATGGTTTAATAAAGAATTTTCCGTGAAAAATGGGGGTTAATTTATCCAAAATTTCAGTGAAACTTCGATTTAATTGAATTTGGTAAAATTTAAAGCTCCAGATAGTATATTTCTATTGAAATTTATAATTTTTGGAAGGCCATAACATCTTTTGTATTTTTTAACGCATAAATAGTTCTGTCGTGCGTCGTGCGTTTTATCAATTTTTTTCAGAAGGGTGGTTTATAAATCGCTTTTAGAGCTCATCATGGCATAGTCGGTTAGCGCGTCGTCAAATTTTTTGAAAGGTCCCGAGATCGATTTCCACATAAAACATATTTGGCCACAATTTTTTTTTGATTTTAATAATGTTTTTTTTTATTTTTTTATAATTTTAAAAATTTATTTAACATAAATTCAAAAAATATCATTATTGTAATCAGGATTTGTTGCCTGTTTTTCGCCAATTAGTCAAATTTTCGTCATTTGAATATCTTAAAATATTATAATAATACTCTATAAGTATAATAATTCAAAAGTAAATTGTGTGTACATAAAAATGGGTAATTTTCGCTCTTTATTGCAATTGGTTTACTACTGAACGCTCTGCAATAAAAACTGTCCGGAGAGACCTTAAGATAATGTTATTTCGTCTTAAAAATTATCTCATTAGAAATACAAGTAGCCCAGCCTTTTATAGTAGCCTACCATACAGTAATACTGGGGGTCTTTTTTTTCTCTTTCCTCTTTTCTTTTCATAACACTTTATATAATAATACATACAGTAATACATATAGTAATACTATATATATGATGTGCCTCTATATTACCTTTTGGCCTCTATTTAATATTCTCCCTATTGGCTAGTGTCTTTTTTCGCGAATTGAGAGGGCTTTTAGCTTTATTCTTTATTTTCTTTATATATATGTTTGTCCGGGCCGCCGTTTTTCCGTGTTGGACAGATTACCCGGACTCGTGCGGCCCGGACGTCTCCTTGTGGTATATATGGTGAATTGTAGAATGGCTATTATAATAGCTTCCTCTCCATTTACTCGCCGATTAGATGGCTCTATGCCTTATAAAAGTCATTTAAATGGAGAGCTATATAATGGCCTACGTTTTCGCACTTTTTATATCGGGGAGTTATTTCGGTATCTATATATTTTAGTAATACTAGCTTACCCTTTTGCACATGATTAAAAAAATAGTAGCCTAGCCTCTAATAGAAGCCTAGGCTACTATTAGAAGCTTTTAAGCAAGTTTTAGAGCTGCTTGCTGCACACGTAATATTTCAGTTTGTTGTGAGAATATCGGTTGCATCAAATGTTTCCGTTGAGTTGTTGGCATGGGTAGATCATTGTTAACATAGATCATTGTCACTTGATGAAAATAAAAATTTTGTCGAAAATTCGTGGAGTATTTTGTTAGCAGAAATTGTTTTTTGAACACTATACCTGCCTCTCGTTTTTTTGTTGAAAAAATAGTAGCCTAGCCTCTAATAGTAGCCTACCTCTAATAGTAGCCTAAATAATAGCCTAAGCTACTGTTAGAAGAAATGTGGTACTATGTTCGTTAATTACAAAGATCATACAAACTAACTAAAAGCAGCTATAAACAAAACCTCATTACCATTAAAGGTGTTAATAGTAAATCGTTTAGCGTAGTTTGGAATGAGCGCTGTAGGTGATGTTTTTGTAAGGTTTGCGATGAAAAGATCATCGTAGGCGTTGTAGTCGTAAGTGATCATATCAGCGACAATGATATCAGGAGCCAACTGATAGGCGTTCCACTGATGTGTTACAAATTGGGCGTTGGAATAACTATAAATAAAAAAAGAACATTGGGGAACGATCACTTTAAAAACCCAGGGGGCGGTCCCAGAGACCTAAGTTAGGTGCGCTCCTAACTCTTAGGTGCCCACCTAAATTGCTTAGGTGCCCACCCAGCTAGGTGGATACCGTTTTTTTTTTTTTTTTTTTTTTTTTTTTTTTTTTTTTTTTTTTTTCTTTTTTTCTGACACCTTAGATTTTTGGCTAGAAACGTATTTTTTGGTAGCTTTTTATCAACCAGAAAAAAATAAAATATTATAAGTTATTAAAATAAAATATATAAGTTTTAAAAAATCAATTTTTAAATTTTTCTCGTGTTTCCCTTTGCTCAGGCCCTAATTGTTTCGAACTTTTTTATAATTTTAAACAACATATTATTATAGTTTATTTATTTTTTATTGATCATGAAATGGAGCTTGTTACGAATAAAAGGAGTGGGGACCGCCGATGCTCCCACACACTCGCTCCAAGTGGGAAATTCGGCATTTTTAAAGAAACCCTTGAAGGTGCGGTGCGGAGTCAAATTTCTTGCTTTCGATTTTGAGAATTTTTTTACGAAAACCTTACCCCTGCCCCCAATAGCCCACAAAATTTTTTTCAACAAGATATCTCCAGTGGTTGAGGAGTTATGAACCTCCAAAAATGGCGTTTTTCGACAATTCTTTACGTGAAAGATTGCTCAATGGGTATATCGATTTAAATTACAAATTATGCACTTAAAAAAGCGCGGCTATTTTCTACTTTAATTAGATACCTTGATCGTTAAAATTGGTGCAGTATTTGTCAAGATACTGGCGTTTCTCGTACAAAAAACCCTCGATTTTTCGCTAAAAACACGAAGTGAAGGAAGAAAAGGTTGGGCACACTTCATAAAATCGCTGCCGTCGTTTGCGTTTTTAACGAAAAAATCGAGGGTTTTTTGTACGAGAAACGCAATATCTCGACAAATACGGCACCAATTTTAACGATCAAGGTATCAAATTAAAGTAAAAAGTAGCTAATAGTAGTATTAATTATAGTTTGTAACGTAATACGTTATACCCATTAAGCAATCGTTCACGTAAAGAATTGTTGAAAAACGTCAATTGTTGTTGTTTGGGGGGTCATAACTCCGGAACCACTGAAGATATTTTGTTAAAAAAAAATTTGTGGGCTATTGGGGTAAGGTTTTTATAAAAAAAATTTTAAAATCAAAAACAAAAAAAAAGTTGACTCCGCATCGCACCTTTAAGCCGGTTCACACTGAGGTGGCAATGCCAATAGTAGTAGTGCAACCGTTGATAGCTATCACCGGAGCAGTTGTGTCCAACGTTAAACATAGGAAGTGTTTACACTGAAATATAAATGCCACCTCATGGTGATAGCTATTACCGCGAGGTGATATAGCTAGCTAGCTACCAGTGCTGTTGTGTTTACTTAACAACTCTGTCACCGGTGACAGCTATCTTGCAGGAAAAACGCGTGGGAACTCGTGCACTATAAAAAAATCAATAAAAATATTATAATTTAACATAAACGCAAACACAACATAAAAACACTGACAATTATTGCGTTTTTAACACAAAAAACTAATATATAAAAAAACACCCAAATGTTTAGTGTGCCAAACTTTCTTCTGTTTTAATTACTTCTTTAAACACCTCGTTTTCAACATCTCGTGTTTGGATAAATCGTCTTTTGAGTGAATGAAATTTTATGAACGAAACCACATTTAAAACAGAAGCTTCCCAATAAAGAAGTTTTTTTTTCTTTTTAAAGGTTGTAAAAAAGCCAAAAACCGATAGTTTTTAGAAAACTACATAAAAAAATGCACCCAAATGACGAAGTTTTCTGAAGATGTTGAAAAAAGAAATAAAAACCGACGAAAGTTCCTGAAACCAAATGCTTTTGTTATGAAAGATAAATTTAAGGTTTTGACTCATTTCAAACATACTTGCATAGAAGGATGAATATATATATTTAAGGTTTAAATGTATCATTTTTGTGCATTAATTTATTGACAATGTTTGTTAACTGCGCAGTTTACAGCCATTGTGTGCCTAGCGGTGGCAATGCTACATCACTGTGAACTTTGCGGTACGTGCAAATTTCTGTAAGAAACAAACTTTCAAAAAAACACCTATAAAAAAATAAAGTAACAGCCATTATTTGTATTTCAGTTTATAAACTTGCATTAATTTTTTTCCAAAATCATTGCTAAAAAAGTCACAAAATTTGACAAAATTAACTTTCGTTAGCGATAACAGCTTTAAAATTTTTTTTTCCATTAAAGTTTTAAGTAAATTTTTTTCTTTCACGAATCACTCTGATATTATTTTTGTCATTGTTAATATTGAAAATGGGAAGCATCAACCCCATTCTGGAATAATAATACGTAAAAACAGTGCGAAATACGGAGTTAGGTGCGCACCTAACTGACTTGGGACACCCCCGGGGCTGACCTAAATATGCTCACCTAAATCCCAGAGTTAGGTGACCATTTGGGTGCCCACCTAACTTTAGGTCGCTCTGTGGAACAGTCCCAAGTTAGGTGCGCACCTAAATTTGAGTTTAGGTGCGCACCTAAAAGTTAGGTCGATCTCTGGAACCGGCCCCAGCACTGTTGTTGATGTAGAATTTTAGACAAGGCCGCACCCCTATCAGGGGATTTTAGGGAGCAGATGTGAGTTTTACAATACAATACAATATTTCTTCTAAAAACAACTTATTGATTAGAATACCATAAAACTCAACAAAACGAGGGTTAACCTGTTTAATAATCATCCATAATCCAATATAGTATTTTTGCTAAAAAACAAATTATTGATCAGAATTTCATAAAACTCAACAAAACGAGGGTTAAACTGTTTGATAACCATCAAGTAGGTTTTTAAAAATAAAAAAGATTGTGTGTTGTGATGCATCTTGTGTGGGATTATTTTTTGGTTGACTGTTATACTTATAAATCTTATTGTCTTTTGTGTAAATTTAAAGCACCTGTGGGTCGATATATCCTACGTGATCTGAGAATCATTTAAAATCCAAGCACAAAGATAAAGCAAAGAAATTTTTTTACAAGAAACCGGGAAAAAAAGTGCTGCAGTGAAATGACAAAAAACTAATAATTGGACCCGCAGTTTAGATATATTTGTAAATCCTAACCCATCAGCACCGTTATACAATAATACAAAACGTTTTTAAATAAGCAATACGTCAGAAAACTAAATTAACTTAACAATAAACTATTTTTTCTTGTAAACAACTTCCTGGTGAAATGGGGAATTTTTACTGATATATAGGTCGTTTTGGGTATTTAGAAATTCATAAATTATTGAGCACGATTTTAAAATTTATTAAAAATTGAATCCGAATTCATGGACTTTTTTTATATTATGTGTACATAAAAATTAAATTTTTTGGTGGTTTTTTAGTTATCTAGGCCTTTCTAAACAGGTTAAAACAATTTTAAGATGAATATAAACGTTTTTATGGGTGGATCCAAGTCGGTTGATGTATTTAAGCGTAAAGATCGAAGGACAGAGTTGTAATTTAATTGGATCATGGTCGCTTCGCTGGTAACTCCTCTTTCCCACTTTACTTCGTTAACGCAGAATTTTTCCCTATCAAAGTTCTAAATTGGCCCACGGAATCCCTCCTTTTAAGGGAAGATTTTAAAACTTAGGGCCGTATATTAACTGAATAAATTGGATCCTTGTGTTTTAATAAAGAACATTTCATTACCAAACACTTGTATCAGATTAAACCCTTTTTGGATCCCCGCCTAGCCTGCTATAGGGTAACTGACTTAATTTCGGCCACCTTTTTTTTATTTTTTTGAATAAGTTTTTTCTGGTATTTTCAATCAAGGCAAAATTTGGCCTAAAAATCAAACAATAGCTATATTTGTTATTCCAGTGCAAAATTTGAATATTTCTGTTACACTCAAAAATCCGTGAAGGTTTAAACTTTTTTTTAAAGTGGCCGAAGTTAAGGCGCGTGCCATTTATTTCGGCCACCTACAAAGAACTGGCCATAACTATTGCTTAAACGAACAATAAAATTTTCTAAAGGTTGCAAATTTACCCTTAGGTATTGTTCTTGTACATATAACTTAATTTTTTCCGTTTGCGAACTTTAATAGTTATTAGCAAGACTTTAAATAATTATGTCAAAACCTTAAAAAAACAAGTTTTAATAACTTGTATTTTTTGTTCAATTTTTATTTTTAGCTTAAAAAACGTCAAAAAAAGTCAAACGAGCAAAAACAATTTTTTCTAAATACGGTAGTACAGTACAGTGATGTTTAAAAACAGCAAAAAACGGCAGGTTCTTTCACCTTAATTTTAAGGTGGCCGAAATTGACGGAATCTTAAAATGCGCAGTTAGTTAAACGTATTGCAAAGTGATTTTGAAGAAAATATTAAAACATGAAAACTAACAACTTTGAGCCTTAACTAGAAGATATTTTAAGGTTATATATTGCTTCGTTCTAAATTTGATGCAGTTTAAACACAAAGCAAAAATTAGGAAAATCACGAAAAATTGATTTTTTGTATAAAAATGTTGATAATGTAGAATAGCAAAAATAAAAAACTTTTGCAAAAACACTTTATTGAACATTAATCCAGTTACTTTTGTGCTAGTTCTTTTGTGTTTTAAAAATAAGCCAATTTTCTAACACCCTAAATTGGTGGCCGAAATTAAGGCGTGGCCGAAGTCAGTTACCCTAATTAAATCAGTTTTTAAAAAAATGGAAAATTTCCGAAATTAAATATGTGCATTTAATTTCGGCATTTTACAAACAAAATCATTATAGTTTTCCTGAGATTAAAAAATAATTATTTTCAAAAATTTAAAAGCCTATCATTCCATCTCCAGACAGTTTTCTTTAATTTAAGCTTCCTATTTGTTGTTCAGAACGTGTAACTGGCAAGAAAGTTACAGCTAAAATGCTTGCAACTGGTATCAAAATGAGCAAAATTGGGGAAGGGGGGGTAGAAAGTGAACTGCTTAATTTCGGCCACCAATTTTAAGGTGTTAGAAAATTGGCTTATTTTTAAAACACAAAAAAACTAACACAAAAATAACTGGATTAATGTTGAATAAAGTGTTTTTGCAAAAGTTTTTTTATTTTCATACAAAAAGTGAATTTTTTGTGATTTTATTAATTTTTGCTTTGTGTTTAAACTGCATCAAATTGAGAACGAAGCAATATATAACCTTAAAATATTTTCTATTTAAGGCTCAAAGTTGTTAATTTTCTTGTTTTGATATTTTCTTTAAAATCACTTTGCAATTCGTTTAACTAACTGCGCATTTAAGATTCGGTTAATTTCGGCCACCTTAAAACTTAGGTGAAAGAACCTGCCGTTTTTTGCTGTTTTTAAATATCATCGTACTACCGTACTTTATAAAGAATTTTTTTGCTCGTTTGACTTTGTTTTGACTTTTTTTTAAGCCAAAAATAAAAATTGAACAAAAAAATACAAATTATTAAAACTTGTTTTTTTAAGGTTTTGACATAAATATTTAAAGTCTTGCTAATAACTATTAAAATTCGCAAACGGAAAAATTAAGTTATATGTACCAAAAACAATACCTAAGGAATTGGAACTTTAAAAATTTTTATTGTTCGTTTAAGCAATAGTTATGGCCAGTTCTTTGTAGGTGGCCGAAATAAATGGCACGCGCCTTAACTTTGGCCACTTTAAAAAAAAAGTTTAAACCTTCACTGATTTTTGAATGTAACAGAAATATTTAAATTTTTGCACTGGAATAACAAATATAGCTATTGTTTGATTTTTAGGCCAAATTTTGGGTCGATCTTGAAAAACCAAAAAAACTTATTCAAAAAAAATAAAAAAAGGTGGCCGAAATTAAAGTCAGTTACCCTATCTATAAGCGGCTAATCAAAAAGGTTTTATCTGCTACAAGCGTACGGAAATGTCTCTTATTAAAACACAAGGATCCAATTTATTCAGCTAAATATACGGCCCTAAGTTTTGAGCACTTCCCAAAAAGGGAGGGATCCGTGGGCCAATTTGATGGGAAAAATTCTGCGTTGCGCTTAAAGAAAAGTGAAAACGATTTGATCTAGTTAGTACGACTTGATCCAATTATATTTACACAATTAAAATACATCTACCGACTTGCGATCCACCCATAAAAAAACGTTTATATTCATCTTAAAAATTGTTTAACCTGTTTCAGAAGGCCTAGAATAACTAAGAAACCACCAAAAACTAAACTTTAATGTTACACATAATATAAAAAAAGTTAGTGCATTCGGATTCAATTTTCAGAAAATTTCTCAAAAATCGCGCCAACTATTTATAAACTTCCTGATACCAAAATTCAACCTATCTATATAAAAATATTCATCTCCCAGATCCTAGTTACGAGTTACTAGTTTTTTGAAATTAGTTTTCTTGGAATTCTCGTTTCTTATTGATATAACGACTATTTTCAAAAATTACCATTGTGCAATTTGGCAAACAAGGTAAAATAATTATTGTCAAAATTGGTAAAAAAAAATTTAATTACACAACCGTCTTTGTCATTTAAATATGAATAAAATAAATAAATTACATTCTTACCTATTCGCACTATTGTATACATTTTTCTATAAAAATTTGTTTACGGATTTTTCGAGTAAATTTTTTTAGGTTTGATCGTTTCAAAAACGCTTTTAAAAAAAAACTTTTAAATTTTTTGGAAGTTTCGTTTGACAGAGATTAAGAATCGTATAATTTATAAGATTTTTGTAGTTTTGAAGCGGAGTTTACTGAGTTGGATTATATCTGGCTGACGCTGAAAATTAGAATGTAGACATGAAGGGACCCACTAAAATTGTGCGGTAATGACGTTTCTTTTTAAAAAGAACCAATAAAAAAATGTAAAAGTTTTTTCGATTTCACTTTTTCACAGAAAATAGGATAAAATTAACTAACTTTCGCCCTTAAAAAATTGCATTTAGGTTTACAAATTAGTTTAATTTAATAAATAATTATTAAAATTCGATTTTGAGGTACTCTTTGTTAATCCGCTTTAGCGAAAAATTTTGAATGTTTTTTATTGTAAAATAGTAGATTTAGATAGCAGTAACTCGCGGTCAGCTAAATTTTTTTTCCTATAGTTGAAACACAGGGATAATCCATAAATCATTTTTGAATTTTTTTTTGAGGAAATTTACGTTGACAAAAATTTTAAAAATATTTTTTCACTTGACAGTTTTACTTAAAAAGAGACGATTCCGAAATTAGGGTAAAAAATTGAAAAAGTTTCATTAACGGACCATTTTATCCGTAACCCGAAATTATTGATGGAGGTAAAATTGTTTTTTTATCTATGAAGTGAAATACTTTTTTATAACCGTTTAAATTTTTTTTATCAAAAAGACTCAAAATTGTTTTTAAAAAGTGCCATTTTTTGTGAATGAACGACAATAAACGAATTATTTGTAAATTACAAAAATTGGGAAACATTTTTAATTAATAAAAAAACAATAATTTTTAATCTGAAAATACATTACTTCGACGCGCATGAACACATTTGATATGCTGCGTGAATTAATTGGAAATTTTGGTTTTTTAAAAGATATAATCAAATCAATAAGTGGATCTTTATCATGTTCGGTCTCCTTGTCATTACCAACCGCACTGTAAAAAATATATAAAAAAATAATCATTGAGACAAAATCTTAAATATATAGCCAATATTAGCAAGGCGCGGATTCGGGCACGTGCGACATCAGCGGCGTGCTAAAACCTGCACACCACGGTGTCCAAATTCAAAAAAAGTAATTTTAGCCGAAAAATTCTAAAAATAAGAATTTAAATAATTAGTAACAAATATAAATCCTTTGATGAATCGCTACTAATGATTCTGAAAAGAGCATAAACAGATACAACGCACAAAAATGTGTTTTTAACGTAAAGACTAATTGAAGACAATCGTAAATCCTTCGTTTCGCTGAAAAATGCAGATATTTTATAATGGTATAATATTTTTGATGAAATGGTGGTCCAAAATTTCCCCCTAGAGTATGCACGATTCTAATCCTGCACACCGGAGTGCAAATTCTGCATTATATTAGACCAAGCATGACCTACAATCTTATTATGAAATGTTGGTGCGACAGCGCTTATTTGGTAAACTAGGGGTGGTATGCTGAAGATTTAATCCAACTTAAAGTTAATCTGACATTAGCGATTGTCCAGACACAGTAAACATACTAACAGTATTGATTGAATAATCTAGGTTAACCCAGTTAATAGACTTAATCTCAAATTAAATCGTGACTAATCTGAGATTAGCGAGAAAAACCCGCAAATTTTTAATCCACCTCCCGAGGGGGTTTAAAAATTTGCATAAATTAACAATTTAATCTCTAGTTAGTGACGATTTAATCTGAGATTAAACCTAATCTCAGATTAAATTCGTTAAACTAGATTATCTAATCGATACTGCTAGTATGTTTACTGTTTGTCGACAATCGCTAATCTCAGATTAATTTTAAGACGGATTAAACGTTCAACATACGACCCCTAGTTTACCAAATAAAAAAGTGCTGTCGCATGAATATTTCAGAGAAGATTGTAGGTCATGCTTGGTCTAATATAATGCAGAATTTGCACTCCGGTGTGCAGGATTAGAATCTGTGCATACTCTAGGGGGAAATTTTGGACCACCATTTTGATCAAAAATATTATACCATTATAAAATATCTGCATTTTTCAGCGAAACGAAGTATTTACGATTGTCTTCAATTAGTCTTTATGTTAAAACAATATTTTGTGTGTTGTATCTGTTTATGCTCTTTTCAGAATCATTAGTAGCGATTCATCAAAGGATTTATATTTGTTACTAATTATTTAAATTCTTATTTTTATAATTTTTCGGCTAAAATTACTTTTTTTGAATTTGGACACCGTGGTGTGCAGATTTTAGCACGCCGCTATGTCGCACGTGCCCGAATCCGCGCCTTGCTAAATATTTGCTATATATTTAAGATTTTGTATCAATGATCTTTTTTTATATATTTTTTTTTACAGTGCGGTTGGAATGAAAGACAAGGAGACCGAACATGATAAAGATCCACTTATTGATTTGATTATATCTTTTAAAAAACCAAAATTTCCATTAATTCATACACCGGCCGACGATCAAAATGTGTCCATGCGCGTCGAAAGTCAGGTATTTTTCAGATTTAAAAATTATTGTTTTATTATTAAATCAAAATGTTTACTCTTTGTAATTACAATAATTCGTTTATTGTCGTTCATTCACAAAAAATGGCACTTTTAAAAACAATTTTGAGTCTTTTTGATAAAAATTTAACGGTTATAAAAGCACTTCATTTTATAAATAAAAAAACAATTTTACCTCCATCATAAATTCGGGTTATGGGATCAAATCGTCCGTTTAATCGAAACTTTTTCATACTTTTTTACTAATTTCGGAATCGTCTCTTTTTATCAGAAGTAAAACTGCCAAGTAAAATATTTTTAAAATTTTTGCTCAACTAAAAAGCTAGGGTTTCGCTATTTTCAAAAAAAAATTCAAAAATGATTTTATGGATGCATCCTCTTCAACTATAGGAAAAAAATTTAGCTGACCGCGAGTTATGCAGTATTGAATCTACTATTTAACAATAAAAACATTCAAAATTTTTCACTAAAGCGGATTAATAACAAAGATTAAAAACTGTATTTTAATAATTATTTATTAAATTACCTAATTTGTAACCTAAATGCAAATTTTTTAAGAGCTAAAGTTAGTTAATTTTTGTATTTTTTGTGAAAAGGTGGAATTAAAAAAAAATTCTGCGTTTTTATTGGTTCTTTAAAAAAGAAACGTCATTACCGCACAATTTTAATGGGTCCCTTCATGTCTACATTCTAATTTTCAGCGTCAGCCAGATATAATTCAACCATAAGCTCCGCTTACAAAACTACAAAAATCTATAAACTATACTATCTTAATCTCTGTCAAACGAAACTTCCAAAAATTTTAAAAGTTTTTTTAAAAGCGTTTTTGAAACGCATACCTAAAAATTTACCAAAATCCGTAAACAAATTTTTATAGAAAAATTACGAATACAAATGCACCTTGCAATAATGAGGTAAATTTAAATTATTAATTTATTCATATTTAAATGAACAACACGGTTGTGTAATTAAATTTTTTTACAATTTTGACAATAATTATTTACCTTGTTTTCGTGGTTACCAAAAAATCACAATGATAATTTTCGAAAATCAGTCGTTATTTTCAATAAAACGAGAATTCCAAGAAATCATTTACAAAAAACGGTCTTAGTAACTAGGATTGTGGGAGAATGGACTATTTTTACTGATATATAGGTCGTTTTGGGTATTTAGAAATTCATAAACATTGGCGCGATTTTTAAATTTATTAAAAATTGAATCCGAATTCATGGACTTTTTTTATATTATGTGTACATAAAAATTAAATTTTTTGGTGGTTTTTAAGTTATCTAGGCCTTTCTAAACAGGTTAAAACAATTTTAAGATGAATATAAACGTTTTTATGGGTGGATCCAAGTCGGTTGATGTATTTAAGCGTAAAGATCGAAGGACAAGTTGTAATTTAATTGGATCATAGTCGCTTCGCTAGTAACTCCTCTTCCCACTTTACTTCGTTAACGCAGAATTTTTCCCTATCAAAGTTCTAAATTGGCCCACGGAATCCCTCCTTTTTGGGAAGCTGTTAAAACTTAGGGCCGTATATTAACTGAATAAATTGGATCCTTGTGTTTTAATAAAGAACATTCATTACAAACACTTGTAGCAGATAAAACCCTTTTTGGATCCCCGCCTAGCCTGCTATAGGGTAACTGACTTAATTTCGGCCACCTTTTTTTATTTTTTTGAATAAGTTTTTTCTGGCTTTTTCAATCAAGCCAAAATTTGGCCTAAAAATCAAACAATAGCTATATTTGTTTTTCCAGTGCAAAATTTAAATATTTCTGTTACAGTTAAAAATCAGTGAAGATTTAAACTTTTTTTTTAAAATGGCCGAAGTTAAGTCGCGTGCCATTTATTTCGGCCACCTACAAAAAACTGGCCATAACTATTGCTTAAACGAACAATAAAAATTTCTAAAGGTTGCAAATTTACCCTTAGGTATTGTTCTTGGTACATACAACTTAATTTTTCCCGTTTGCGAACTTTAATAGTTATTAGCAAGACTTTAAATAATTATGTCAAAACCTTAAAAAAACAAGTTTTAATAATTTGTATTTTTTGTTCAATTTTTATTTTTGGCTTAAAAAACGTCAAAACAAAGTCAAACGAGCAAAAAAAATTCTTTATAAATACGGTGGTACAATGATATTTAAAAACAGCAAAAAACGGAAGGTTCTTTCACCTAAATTTTCAGGTGGCCGAAATTAACGGAATCTTAAAATGCGCAGTTAGTTAAACGCATTGCAAAATGATTTTGAAGAAAATATCAAAACAAGAAAATTAACAACTTTGAGCCTTAAATAGAAGATATTTTAAGGTTATATATTGCTTCGTTCTAAATTTGATGCAGTTTAAACACAAAGCAAAAATTAGGAAAATCACAAAAAATTCACTTTTTATATGAAAATGTTGATAATGTAGAATAGCAAAAATAAAAAACTTTTGCAAAAACACTTTATTCAACATTAGTCCAGTTACTTTTGAGCTAGTTCTTTTGTGTTTTAAAAATAAACCAATTTTCTAACACCCTAAATTGGTGGCCGAAATTAAGGCGTGGCCGAAATTAAGTCAGTTACCCTACATTTTGTCTCAAAAACGGGTTATTCTAACAGAACTTTAAGGGGTACGGAGTTTTTAGAGCCACAAGCAGGGAACTTGAAAGCAAGCGAAAATTTTCGGGAACTTGAAGTCACGAGCAATGGGAACTTGGAGCCTTTAAGAAAAAATTGGTTTGAGGTTAGATTTAGGTTTCGCTTAGGCTTAGGTAAACGTTTTAACGATTTTTATTTTCGGCTCCAAGTTCCCTACTTACGGCTCCAAGTTCCCCACTTACGGCTCCAAGTTCCCTATTTTTGGCTTCAAGTTCCAGCTCCAAGTTCCCAAGGCTCCATGGACCCCAAATTCTTTAAGGTATTAAGTTTATAATCATCTGTAAATTCCTTCAACCTTTCAAGGAGTCCCTAATTAAAATTTACCAAAATTAAAATTTTACTTCCATAAAGATGAAAGTTTGTTTTGTAATTCAGCCTAAATAGAATTTAAAAAACAACTCTGTTAAGGTATATGAATTTAATAAAAATTAAGCAAAAACACCTATATATGCCAAAATTAGTGATCCAAGAACTGTAGTTATATATTGCAAAAAAATGTATAGAGCTCTTTGAATTCCCCTTAAATATCTCAAAACAATTCATCTACGCGATTCTTCATTGCAATGGTTAAAATAAGCAATTAAAAATGGCTATAAATAAAATAAAAAAATTATTAGATTACCTAAAAAAATTTTCCAGTTGTCAGGAATGCGTGAAATTTAATTGTTGCAATTGTTCATTTTTATGCTAAATTACAATTT